>AWOL01S0032547.1:161009-241660 GCA_000715115.1 Nicotiana otophora
CCCAAACCGAAGGGCCACGATGGGTATCCGGTGCCTTACTCAATCGAGTACCAATGTAACATATGTTAGACTCCTTTGTAAACTCAATCGAGTACCCGGGGCCAGCATGATCATTTGTAAACTCAAAACATAGGCCGACAAGGCCATACAAGTATCCGTATACAGAACATCTGTCTACAAGCCACTAAGAGTACAGAAGTATCCTAAAGGTTGGGACTGGGCCCCGCTGTACTAATCAATACATGTCCTAATTATACTGACCAAATAAGCAACTTCGGAGCAAATGAGCGCACCAACACCTTCCACTGAGTTGATAGCCTGCTTGGAGGACTCTCAACCTGTCTATCGGGACTTGTGGGCATGAAACGCAGCGTCCCCAAGCAAAAGAGACGTCAGTACAAATAATGTAGCGATTATGTAAGGAAAGTAAATCAGTAAATAAAAGACATGAGAGAAATATAGAGTAAAAGACTCGATATGTAAGTCTGAATAGCTTTGTGAATCATTTAGTACTTATAATTTCATGGATATGCATATAAATGTCATACCATTCATAGGTATATGTGTTCATAACATCATCAAGCCTCTGAGAGCATCCTATCATATCATCTCGGCCACTGTGGGTAAATTATCAATGTATACCAGCTGATCAGGTGGTGGTGCGTATATAACACCGTAACCTTTTCCCATATCTAATATACATATATATATATATATATATATATATACACACATATATAACGCCATCTGGTCTTGGGTCAATGTACACGTATAAATGAATGTAATGCATGAGAAGTACGTCAATAAAATCATTCGGAATGTCATAAGACCATTATGCCTTTGATTAATATCATGAAGTAAATTTTATCAACTAACGTATTTTCTGAGACCCATGAACATATGAAAGAATAATAGGACACATGGGGAATCAAGAACATAAGCATCTCTAGCATTTCAATGAATAGAGTCATTTATGGAAGATGTGTATTTGCTCGTTTCGTTTGTATCGTATGGATCATACCAAAAGGAAAGATGGGATAGTCTTAACATACCTGAGTCGATTCTCTTCACAATCCCTCTAACACATGTCAATTGCGACAAATCACGTAATGGCGGATCGAAGTAGGAAAAAATCCGTATGATATTCTTGAGAAAGATTGCACCGTACTCCTTAGAATCACAAAATCCCGTTGCTATTATTCTATGAAGTCGCGTAGGAATTCCCAAATCCCTTGACCTTTTCGTGCATGCCTTTTCCCTTTCTACAACTCCCCCAAATGAATTTATGGTATGGATTGAAGATATGGTGTAAGGATGACTAATATGCTAGTGATAATTCATGAATTCATGACTAATAAAGTGTAGGGATGACTAAGAATATTGTCCACGTGACACCTAATTACACAAAATCAAGAGACACCATTAGACTAGACTTTTTGAGTCTTTTTCCACTCACTTCCATGCGGGTTCATCAAACCTTATCCAAATATTTGAATTAATTAGTTAATCTCTCACTAAAAATTATTAATTACCCAATTATCCACATAATTAAGAATTATCTCAAATTACTTAAAATACTACTCACTTTTAGCATACCTTATACACCTTACTATCATGGTCATGTAGTACCTTGTATGGCACTAGTCCATAAATACGGGGTATTATAGCTTGGACCGAATTTTATCCCCAAATTTTCAAACTTTGATGGAACTCATTTTCTTCGATTCACTTTCCCTCTCACCTTCACGAATTTACTTATCACTTGTTTGAAATAGCATAATACTTATAATCTCTAGATAATCTCATTCCTGAGCTTATGTCGATTAACTTATGATGAAACTTTAACGTACAAAATTATGGGATGTAACATATCTCATTTCCGAGCTTTCATCAATTTACTTATAGCGTACTTTCACGTACGAAAATATGGGGTGTAACATCATTCCCCCCTTTGGAATATTCATCCTCGAATGTTAACTGATGCACTTATCATTATCATAACCTATAGCTCTTGCGAATACTTCAGTACTCTCCTTGCCATCTAGGCAACTGTTCTGTGAATAAATCCAAAGTCCAAGGCATTCCCACCTTTAGGCCTCTTTCTCACACCATGACTTGTGGTCGGAATCTTTCCAATCTTGTAACTGTTGCTACCTTTTATCATGTAGCCTGTACGACTCTGACTTTGTATGTGTGCCTATGCGACTCTTCTCTCCTCTTTCCTCCGACCTTTAGCCAATCTCTAGGCCTTACTTTGTGAACATATGCATAACTATGACAAGTTCACCTCAGGGCATTTATGGCTTTACTACATCTAAGTAGGTCATACTATATCATAACTCTTACTTCGATTTTTCATTACTGAGGTCTGCTACCAAACTCCAGATTATTCTCGTTGCTTATCCTATATGTATAAATCTATGTCCTTTAACACTTCTTCATTATTATTCATCTTAAGACTGATGGCCTAATCTCATCTCATACTTTGTAACTTTTATCTATCCATTGTTGATTCACCTCAATGTTGATCTACAATCTAACATTGATAACTTGAAACATCTTACGTAGTACATTGCCACTATGGCTTACGTCTTATCGGGGGATATCTGAAGTGACTTGCCTAATCCACCTAGGGGCGATACTATACTTCAATAACCGTATTTTATATCATCCCAACGTGATTCATCTTATGGGTGGCGGTATTCTAATTCCGTGTTGTCCATGAAATCCACTTTTTCTTCTTCAAATCACTACCCAATTGAAGGTCCAAACGTCATTAACAATTACACCCTCATTCTACTACAAGGGCAGTATTTCATATCTTCTAAATTCTATTAGTCTTAACCTCCTTTGAGTTCATTCAGGCTATACTGAACTTTCTATAACTTAGGGAAACCATTAGCTTTCTTGTTTTCATGGGATTAATCCCGAGGACTTATCCATTCTCTTCACCTTCTCACTCGCCCTTCCTAATCCTTTCATGTCTTCCTAAAACCTTGTCGCTTTACCATACTTTAGCTTGCGACATACACATATCTATTTATATTACTCGCAACCTTCCTTCAACTTGCTTTTACCATAGATTTCCTTGTGTTATTCTGTAACATCAAGCGAGACATCATCGTCTCTAACTGTTCTTTACTCTCTTAACTAGACCTCTCGATACCTAGAAACCATGAGCTGGTAGATATACCACTGACGACGCTGCGATCATTCCTAGATACTGAATCCCAGTACTTCTAGCCTTCTATCCGAAGTATGGACTATACACAACATTCTTCATATGAGTATCTCGTACGTTGTTCACCTTTACCTTAATTACCTTAAAATCTCGTATCACATCTTCTATCTCTTTCATGGCCTCCCTTCCACATAGGTAAAATTCACATCCATGACTTGAAGCTCTATTATAATACTTGCACATCTGGAACATACACGATCAGGTGAGAGCTTCATACTGGCTTCTTATGAGGCTGGTACTCTTCTAACTGGCTTTATTGTAGAGCCGTTATAGAATATGGTTGTTGTACTATCTCTCTTGTACCTCTGATATTAAGGGTGATCCTGCACTGTTCTCAATCACAATTTTTAAAATTTTCTAGGTCCAATAATCAGACTCCTGATTTACTTAGTTGATGTAACTCTTTAGTTCCCTTTTCCCTCTGATCAACTTTTATGTAGGCTTAAGCTATCTTCCGATCTGCGGCTCATGGTATTAATTATTACTTTAGCCCTTCATAGACGCTATGGAATATCCGTGATACCATCATCTAACAATTCAATCCTTTATCTATGACTTGGGCTCAATTCTTTTTTTTAACTTATACCAGAGTCTTCTACGGCTGTATGAATGTCAATATATATGTTGCATGGATAATACTTCGAAATCTTAAGTGCGTTGATAACGTAACTAACTCTGGATCATTGATCGAATAATTCTTTTCGTTCCATCTTAGCTTTCTTTATACGTAGGTAATTACTTTTCCTGGTCTTTCTGCCCCCTTATTGCATGCATACTTAGCTTTTCTTAGTTCCCACGCATGCCGTAATGTTTGTGCAACTCATATGGTCTCGAATATTACTTTTGCTTTTACCCCCCGTTCATTAGCCACGGTAGGTGCCACTTTTTTTGGAGTGTATACAATTTTGTAGTGAGACTGTTTTTTCGTGACCATTTCTCCTTCAAGTTATCATGTTTAGGTTGAAGCCTCCTTCCTTATTGCCTCAGCTAGACTTTCATTGTAGTATTTAGGGAGGACCCTCTGACTCTTGTAAAGCTGCGATCTTATTACATCGTATACTCGACAAAAGTTTTGATGTCCTTCCTCGCCTATAATTATCCATAGTTACTTCCTCTACGCCCTTGTGCTTGTAGGGTTGCTTCTAAGCTAATATTTTGACTGTCACACCAGTGGCACTCTCTTTTATTTCCATAACACTCATACGATATATGTGAGGCTGAATTCACTACCCCAACTCCCATCTGAATATTTCTCAAGTATTGCAATGTCATATATGTGAGGCTGAATTCACTATATTGGGTTTTACTATGTTTATCTTGCACGGTCTGTTGATTTGTCTGTATCCTCTTGTCTAGCCATTAACTAGGCTTTTCCTGAATCAACTACTAACTACTCCTTAGCCCATTCTCATATAAATATTCCACGTAATCTTTCTTCGGTTATTTCTTTTGTCTTAACTTACCTCTCGCACTGGCTCCTTATTTATCAATAACATCCCGTGCAAGAATCCTTACTTCCTTTCCTTGACGTCGTGCTTGCATAATATTCTGGAATCGTAGCATATCTGAAGAATTCAGATAAGTGCAATCTCATTCGTTTCTCATTTTTATCGCATTCTTCCTTTACCATTCCATAGTTACTAGAACCACTTAATTCTGACTTAATGCCACATAACTCCATATTCCCCCCTTTAGGGGAATACTAAGATTTAATGGTACGACGATCTACCTATAGATGTTTTATCTCTACCTCTTAGGCGTATTTTCACATTATCGATGATCCTTACTCGCCTTGCGGTAATCCTTCTGTACCAAGGATAACAATATTCCTTACTCGCATGGGTGACACATAGTATAACTAGCACATACAGTCCCTTAAGCTTAACTTTGCTCACATTGCTTGCTTTAGGAAGAAGTTTTCCTGAATGACCTTTAAATGTTATTCTTCTGTCGTTTATTCTATTATCGCCGGAACGCAATCTCTGAATTTTTCAGGATGTCGACTATTATCAAATCGCTCAGTCCCCAATTCATGTTTAGTTTATCTTGTTCACCAGTCCATACTGATTTCTATTACTCTAGGGTCTAACTCTTTCCTTTTGGTAATCACATTAGAGTCATGAATTTATTTCTCGAAATGAGGGTATGACTTTATGGCCTATACTCTTTTGTTGTCTCAAGGCCTGTCACCTCTCATCTTTTCCTTCCCTTGACTGTAGACTTTGTAATACTGTCATTATTTTGATCTACCATTGTTATCCATGTATCACATCTTACTCATAATGGTTCATTGACTCTCTTTTTATTTCCCTGCTAACATTTCTGTCTATCACTTTATTTTGAGAAGTTCATCAAGATATTCTTTTGCTTTTATCTCCCCTTGCTCCATCGACTGGCTCTTCGGGTTGCCTAACATTCTTTCTCTACTATGGACGGGAGCCACACTAAGGTAATATTTATCCCTTCACGGCTTCCAGTGCCTATCTTTCTAGTACTCATATCTAGCTATACTATTTTAGCGTGCACCATCTAGGTGTCTCACAAGGAGATTTATTAGCACATTTGAAATATCCTTCGGAAATGTCAACTAACGCACACAATCCATCCACCATTTTGGGTCACTCTAACCCCAGCCGTATCCTGATATCCGTCCTTCTCTTATACTACTTTTGTTAGCCCCATAGGGCATAAATGAGATAGGTGTAGCCAATTGTACATACATCTGTTATTGTTGAAGGTAACTCGAAAGGCTTATATTCCTCTGCCTGAATTGTAAATACTAATAATCTTCATTAACTAGTCGCCTCGTACCCTTCTTCATCTTTCTTATTTTATATGTTCAAACTTGTATCTATTTTCTAAATCTCTCATTGCCTTTCACCATAGGGGTGGATAGATATTCTTGCCTTAAGGCTCCTTATCAAGAGGCTTACATGTCATAGTACATACATGATCTACTAAAGACCTTATATTTACTCACCATAAGCATCATGAAAAAGTGAGTTCTTCTGACTCAACTCTTCCACATCTATATATCTTACCAACCGTCTTTCTGGATGTAGGTATCGTAATATTACTAATAAGTTAGAGTTTAGGAAATTGAGTTCTTATAATTGAGCTCTATCACACGATCTAGCGTAAGAAGAAAAAGTGACAGTCCTAAATTCCCTAGAGCCTCCTGCTTATAAGTGTGGTGCACAACATATAAGCAGGAGGCTACAGGGCATTTAGGACTGTCACTCTTTCTTCTTACTCTAGATCGTATGGTAGAGCTCAGTTGTAAAAACTCAATTTCCTAAACTCTATCTTATTCGTAATACTACGATACCTACATCCAGAAAGACGGTTGGTAAGAGATATAGTTGTGGAAGAGTTGAGTCAGAGGAACTCGATTTTGCATCATGCTTTTGATGAGTAAATTTGAGGTCTTGAGCAGATCATGCGTATACTAAAATGTGTAAGCTTCTTGGAGTTATGTGGTATTAAGTCAGAATTAAGTGGTTCTAGTAACTATGGAATGGTAAAGGAAGAATGCGATAAAAATGAGAAACGAATGAGATTGCACTTATTTGAATCCTACAGATATGCTACGATTCCAGAACATTATGCAAGCACGACGTCAAGGAAAAGAAGTAAGGAGCCCTAAGGCATGAATATCTATCCACCCATATGGAAAAAAGTAATGAGAGATTCAGAAGCTAGATACAAGTTTCAACAAGTAAAAGAAGCAAGGTGAAAAAGGGTACGAGGCGCCCAGTTAATGAAGATTATCAGTATTGCAATTCAGGCAGAGAAATATAAGCATTTTTGGTTACCTTCAACAATAACAAATGTATGTATAATTGGCCACACCGATCTCAGTTATGCCCTATGGGAGGTAACAAATATTGCTTAAGAGAAGGACGGGATATCAGGATCCGACTGGGGTTAGAGTAACCCAAAATGGTGGATGGATTATTTGCGTTAGTTGACATTTCCGAAGTATATTGTAAATGTGCTAATAGATCTCCTTGTGAGACACCCAGATGGTGCACTCTAAAAAAGTACTGCTAGATATGAGTACTACAAAGATAGGCACTGGAAGCCTGGAAGGGATAAATATTATCTTAGTGTGACTCTCATCCCTAGTAGAGGTAAAATGTTGGGCAACCCGAAGAACCAGTGGATGGAGCAAGGGGAGCTAAAAGCAAAAGAATGTCTTGTTGAAGTTTTTAGAGTAAACTGATAGACAAAAATGTTAGCAGGGAAATAAGAAGAGAGTTAATAAAGCATTATGAGTAAGATGTGATACATGGATGACAACAGTAGATAAAATAATGACAGTATTTGCTACACCCCATGTTTTCGAACGTGGAAGTACGCTATAAGTAAATTGATATAAGCTCAGAAATGAGATGTTACATCCCGTATTTTCGTACATTAAAGCTTCGTCGTAAGCTAATCGAAGCAAGCTCGGGAATGAGATTATTTGAAATTATAAGTATTACGCTATTTCAAATAAGTGATAAGTAAATTCGTGAAGGAGAGGATAAGTGAATCGGAGAAAATGAGTTCCGTCGGAGTTTGACAATTTGGGGATAAAATACGGTCCAAGCTATAATACCCGGTATTTATGGACTAGTGCCATGCAAAGTACCACCTGACCATGATAGTAAGGTGTATAAAGTATATTAAAAGTAAGTAGTATTCTAAGTAATTTGGGATAATTCTTAATTATGTGCATAATGTGGTAGTTATTGATTTTTAGTGGGAGATTAACTAATTAATTAAGCATATTTGGATAAGATTAAGTACTCCTCAACATGGCAGCAAAATATTTCAATCAATTGACTCTTTAATCACATTGCTAGGTGGCACACTTTGGGAATCAAGTGGGCCCCACAACCACATTGATAAAAGGCTTTCCAAATCCATTTAATTGAGATGCTTATGACTACAGGTAATGGATCTCTTCAGCAAGCAACGTGAATTAAGAGTGATTTGCTTACAAATTTTCATTACAATATTCATTATTCATTAAGAGTAATTTCGTTGAATTAAGAGTGATTTGCTTACAAATTTTCATTACAATATTCATTATTCATTAAGAGTAATTTCGTTGAATTAAGAGTGATTTGCTTACAAATTTTCATTACAATATTCATTATTCATTAAGAGTAATTTCGTTGAATTAAGAGTGATTTGCTTACAAATTTTCATTACAATATTCATTATTCATTAAGAGTAATTTCGTTGAATTAAGAGTGATTTGAAGCAACATTATTCATTACATCATACAAATTTTGCAATAGCAACGTAATTTGCTTCAACAATTCATATGAAACTACTTAATATTATAGCAACGTGAGATTTGTAATTCTAAGGGAGTATGGTATAATCTTTCTCAAGAATATCATATGGATTTTTCCCTACTTCGATCCGTCATTACGTGTTATCGCAATTGATGTGTGTTAGAGGAATTGTCAAGAGAATCGGCTCAGGTATATTAAGGCTATCCCTTCTTTCCTTTTGATATGATCCATACGATACTACCGAAATGAGTAAATGCACAACTTTCATAATGACTCTATTCATAGAAGTACTAGAGATGCCTATGTTCTTAATTCCCCATGTATCCTATTGTTCTATCATATGTTCATGGGTCTCAGAAAATACGTAAGTTGATAAAGTTTATTTCATGATATTAATCAAATGCATAATGGTCTTACGACATTCCGAGAGATTTTATTGACGTACTTCTGAAGCATTGCATTCATTTATACATGTACATTGACCCATGATCAGATACACGTATCTATGTGTGTATATATATATATATATATATATATATATATATGGGAAAAGGTTATGGCGTTATATACGAACCACCACCTGATCAGCTGGTATACGTTGATGATTTTTCCCACAGTACCCGAGATGATATGATGGGATGCCCTCAGAGGCTTGATGATGTTATGTACACATATACTTGTGCATGATATGGCATTTATATACATATGCATTACATTTTAAATATTAAATGATTCACAGAGCTATTCAGACTTGCATGTCGAGTCTTTTACTCCATGTTTCTCTCATGTCTATTATTTATTGATTTCTATTCCTTACATACTCGATACATTATTTGTACTGACATCTCTTTTGCTTGGGGTCATTGCGTTTCATGCCCGCAGGTCCCGATAGACAGGTCGCGAGTCCTCCAAGTAGGCTATCAGCTCAGCGGAAGGTATTGGTACGCTCCATTTGCTTCGGAGTTGCCTAATTGGTCAGTATGCATTGGACACGTATTGATTGGTATGTCGGGGCCCTGTCCCGGCCTTATGACGTTTATCTACTATTAGAGGCTTGTAGACATATGTCATATATATGAAAGATAGTATGGCCTTGTCGGCCCATGTTTAGTGTACTAGTGATCATTTTGGCATTATATGCAAGTATGTCATATGTATAAGTTTTTATATCAGGTTGGGTCGTCCTATATTGAGTATTCCCTTATGTTTATTCTGGTTAGCCCATGACAGCCCGTTTGGCCCATTTTCCAATAAAAGTACGATAAGAAAGATATGTTACGTTGGTACTCGGTTGAGTAAGGCACCGGGTGCCCGTCGCGGCCCATCGATTTGGGTCGTGACTAAAGTCGTATCAGAGCAGTTCTGTCCTAGGGAGTCTACAAGCCGTGTCTAGTAGAGTCTTGTTTATGGGTGTGTTGTGCACCACACTTATATGCAGGAGGCTACGGGCATTTAGGACTGTCACTCTTTCTTCTTACTCTAGATCGTGTGGTAGAGCTCAGTTGTAAGAACTCAATTTCCTCAACTCTATTATTAATAATACGACGACGCCTACATCCAGAAAGCTGGTTGGTAAGAAATATACCTATAGAAGAGTTGAGTAAGAGGAATTCAATTTTTGCATCATGCTTATGATGGATAAATATGAGGTATTCAGTAGATCATGTGTGTACTATGACACGAAAGCTTCTTGATAAGGATCCCTAAGGCAAGAATGTCTATCCACTCTTACGGTAAAAAGGAACAAGAGAAACGGAAGGTAGATACAAGTTTCAACAAGTAAAAGAAGCAAGATAAAGAAGGGTACGATGCACCCAGTTAATGAAGATTATCAATATTTACAATTCAGGCAGAGGAATATAAGTCTTGGAGTTACCTTCAACAATAACAAAGGTATGTACAATTGGCCACACCGATCTTAGTTATTCCCTATGGGAGCTAACAAGATATAGTTTAAGAGAAGGACGAGATATCATGATTTGGATGGGGTTAGAATAACCCAAAATGGTAGACGGATTGTTTGCGTTAGTAAACATTTCCATAGGGTATTGCAAATGTGCTAATAAATCTCCTTGTGAGACACCTAGATGGTGCACTCTAGAATAGTACAGCTAGATATGAATACTAGAATGTTAAGAAAAAAACTAATATTACAAAGATAGGCACTGGAGGCCTGGAAGGGATAAATACTACCTTAGTGTAGCTCCCGTCCCTAGTAGAGAAAGAAGTTTAGGCAACCCGAAGAGCCAAGGGATGGAGCAAGGGGAGCTAAAAGCAAAGGAATGTCTTGTTGAATTTTTCAGAATAAAGTGATAGACAGAAATGTTACCAGGGAAATAAGAAGAGAGTTAATCAAGCATTGTGAATAAGATGTGATACATAGATGATAACGGTAGATCAAAAAGCTGACAATATTACAGAGTCTATAGTCAAGTGAAGGAAAATACGAGAGATGACAGGCCTTGAGACAACGAAAGAGTATAGGCCATAAAGTCATATCTTTATTTTGAGAAATAAGTTCGTGACTCCAACGCGACTACCAGAAGGGAAAGTTAGACCCCAGAGTAATAGAAATCAGTATGATTGGTGAACAAGATAAACTAAACATGAATTAGGGACTGAGTGATTTGATAACGGTCGGCATCATGAGAATTTCAGATTGTGCTCCGGCGATAATATAATGGACAACAGAAGCAGATTCATGAGAAATTCAGAGAATGGTCATTCAGGAAGACGCTTCCCTAAAGAAATCAATGAGAGCAAAGTTTAGCTTAAGGGACTATATGTGTCAATTACACTCAGTGTCACCCTCGTGAGTAAGGAATTTTGTTATCCTTGGTGAAGAAGGATTACCGCAAGGCGATTAAGGATCATCGATGATGTGAAAAGACGCCAAAGATGAAGAGGTAAAACATTTATACATAGATCATCATAGCATTAATTGTTAGTACTCCCCTAAAGGGGGAATATGGAGTGAAGCGACATGAAGTCGGAATTAAGTGGTTCTAGTAATCATGGAATGGTAAACAAAGAATGCGGTAAAAATAAAAAAGGAATGAGATTACACTTATTCAACTCCTACGTATATGCTACGATTCCAGAATATTAAGCAAGCACGATGCTAAGGAGAGGAAGTAAGGGTTCCGACCCAGGATGTTATTGATAAATAAAGAGCCAGTGCGAGATGTAAGTTAAGACAAAGAAAATAACCCAAGAAAGATTACGCGGAATATTGATATGAGAATGGGCCAACGAGTAGTTAGTAGTTGATTCAGGAAGAGCCTAGATATGGCTAGACAAGAGGATACAGACAAATCAACAGATCGTGCAAGATAAACATAATGAACCACAACATGGGAATTCAGTCTCGCAGATATGACATCTTGACCCTTGAGAAATATTTAGATAGGAGTTGGGGTAGTTAAAGGTACCGTATGAGTGTTACGGGAATAAAAGAGAGTTCCACTGGGAAGACAGTCGAAGTATCAGTTTAGAAGCAACCCTACAAGCACAAGGGCTTGTCGATAAGTAATTACAAATAATTATAGACGAGGAAAGACATCAATAATTCCGTCGAGTATACGATGTAATAAGCTCACAGCTTTATAAGAGTCAGAAGGTCCTCCATAAGTACTACAATAAAAGACTAGCTGAGGAAATAAGGAAGAAGGATTCAACTTAAACATAGTAACATGAAGAAGAAATGGTCATGTAAAAAACAGTCTCATTACAATATTGTATGCACTCCATAAGAAAGTGGCACCTACTATGGCTAATGAACGGGAAGTAAAATCAAACGTAATATTCGAGAACATATGAGTTGCACGAAAACTCTGGCATGCGGGGGAACTAAGATAAGCTAAGTATTCACGCAACAAGGGGGCAGAAAGACCAGAAAAAGTAATAGCTTGCATTATAGAAAGTTGAGAAGGAACGAAAGGAATCATTCGATCAATGATCCAGAGTTAGTTACGTTATGAACACACTTAAGATTTTGGAGTATTATCCATGCAGCATATATGTTGACAATCATACAGCCGTATAAGACTTTGGTATAAGTTAAAAAAAAAACAATGGAGTCCATGTCATAGACAAATGATTAAATTGTTAGAAGATTGTATCATGGATATTCCATAGCGCCCATGAAAGGATAAAGTAATAACTAAAACCAGGAGCCACAGATCGGAAGATAGCTTAAGCCTACATAAAGGCTGATCAGAAGGAAGAGGAAACTAAAGAGTTACGTCAACCAAGTAAATCAGGAGTCTGATTATTGGACCTAGACAATTAAAGACATCATGATTGAGAACATTGCAGAATCACTCTTAATATCAGAGGTACAAGAGAGATAGTACAATAGCCATATTTTATAACGACTCTATGATAAAGCCAGTTAGAAAAGTACCAGCCTCATAAGAAGTCAGTATGAAGCTCCCACCGGATTGTGTATGCACCAGAGGTGCAAGTATTATGATAGAGCTTCAAGTCGTGGATGTGAATTATACCTATGTGGAAGGGAGGTCATAAAAGAGATAGAAGATGTGAGGCGAGATTTTAAGGTAAGTTAGGTAAAGCTGAACAACGTACGAGATACTCAAATGCAGAAGGTTGTGAATAGTCCATACTCCAGATAGAAGGCCAGAAGCGCTGAGACTTAGTATCCAAGAATGATAACGGCGTCCTCAGTGGCATAACTTCCAGCCTATGGTTTCTAGGTACCGAGAGGCCTAGTTAAGAGGGTAAAGAAGAGTTTGAGACGATGTGATGTCTCGCTTGATGTTCCAGAATAACATAAAGAAATCTATGGTGCAAGCAAGTTGAAGGAAGGTTACGAGCAGTATAAATGGATACGTGTAGGTCGCAAGCTAAATTATGGTAAAGCGACAAGGTTTTAAGAAGACATGAGTAAGGATAAGGAAAGGCGAGTGAGAAGGTGACGAGAATGGATAAGTCCTCGGGATTAAGCCCATGAAAACAAGAGAGCTAATAGTTTCTCTAAGCTATAGAAAGCTCAGTATAGCCAGAATGAACTCAAAAGAGTCTAAGACTAATAGTATTTATAAGAGATGGAATGTTGCCCTAGTAGTAGAATGAGGGTATAATTGTTATAGGTAAAGGTTGACGTTTGGGCCTTCGATTGAGTAGTGATTTGAAGAAAACAAAGAGAAGAAAGGGATTTCATGAATTATACAGGATTAAAATACCCACATAAGGTGAGTCCCATTGGGATGCTATGAAATGCGGTTATGAAAGTATAGTATTGCCCCTAGGTGGATCGGTCCAATCACTTCAGCTATCCCCTGATGAGACGTAAGTCCTAGTGACAATGTATTACGTAAGAGGTTTCAAGTTATCAGTAGTAGATTGCAGATCAACATTGAGGTGAATCAACAATGGATAGATAAAAGTTACAAAGTATGAGATGAGATTAGGCAATCATTCTTAAGATGAACGGTAATGAAGAAGCATTAATGAACTTAGATTTATATAGGATAAGCAATGAGAGTAACCTAGAGTTTGGTAGCAGACCTCAGCAACGATAAATCAAAGTAAGAATTATGGTATAGCATGACCTATCTAGATGCAGTAAAGTCATACGAATAAATAACTAGGTCTATGAAACAAGATATAGCAATATTCGTAAGTTCAATAAAGTACCGAGCAAAGAACATCAAGTATACCTATAGATGCCTCGAGGGACATCTTGTCAAGCTCTGCATATGTTTATAAAGTGAGGCCTAGATAGTGGCTAAAAGCTGGAGGGTAAAAGGAGATAAGAGTCGCATAGGCGCACTTACAAGTTCAGAGTCATACAGGTTGCATGACAAAAGGTTGCAACAGTTACGAGATTGGAAGGATTCCGACCACAAGTCATGGTGTGAGAAAGTGGCCTAAAGGAGGGAATGCCTTGGACTTTGGATTTATTCACAGAACAGTTGCCTAAATGGCAAGGTCAGTATTAAAATCATTCGTAAGAGCTATCCAGGTATGAGACAAATAAGTGCATTAGTCAATATTCGAGGATGAATGTTTCAAAGGGACGAATGATGTTACACCCCTTGTTTTTGTATGTGGATGTATGCCATAAGTAAATTGATATAAGCTCGGAAATGAGATGTTACATCCTGTATTTTCGTACGTTAAAGTTTCGTCGTAAGCTAATCGACGCAAGCTCGGGAATGAGATTATTTGAGATTATAAGTATTACCCTATTTCAAATAAGTGATAAGTAAATTCGTGAAGGAGAGGGTAAGCGAATCGAAAAAAATGAGTTCCGTCGGAGTTTGACAATTTGGGAATAAAATACGGTCCAAGCTATATTACCCGATATTTATGGACTAGTGCCATACAAGGTACCACATGACCACGATACTAAAGTGTATAAAGTATGTTAAAAGTGAGAAATATTCTAAGTAATTTTGGATAATTCTTAATTATGTGGATAATCGGGTAATTATTGATTTTTAGTGGGAGATTAACTAATTAATTAAGCATATTTGGATAAGATTAAGTACTCCTCAATGTTGCATCAAGACATATCAATCAAGTGACTCTTTAATCACATTGCTAGGTGGCACACTTTGGGAATCAAGTGGGGCCCACAACCACATTGATAAAAGGCTTTCCAAATCCAATTAATTGAGATGCTTACGACTACAAGTAATAGATCTCTTTCGCAAGCAACGTGAATTAAGAGTGATTTGCTTACAAATTTTCATTACAATATTCATTATTCATTAAGAGTGATTTGGTTGAATTAAGAGTGATTTGAAGCAACATTATTCATTACATCATACAAATTTTGCAATAACAACGTGATTTGCTTCAACAATTCATATGAAACTAGTTAATATTATAGCAACGCGGGATTTGTAATTCTAAGGGAGTACATTTCAATCTTTCTCAAGAATATCATACGGAGTTTCCCCAACATCGATACGTCGTTACGTGTTGTCGCAATTGATGTGTGTTAGAGGAATTTTCAAGAGAATAGGCTTAGGTATGTTAAGGCTATCCCTTCTTTCCTTTTGGCATGATCCACACGATACAAACGAAATGAGTAAATGTACAACTTTCATAAATGACTCTATTCAAAGAAGTACTAGAGATGCCTTTGTTCTTGATTCCCCATGGGTCCTATTGTTCTATCATATGTTCATGGGTCTTAGAAAATACGTAAGTTGATAAAGTTTATTTCATGATAATAATCAAAGGCATAATGGTCTTATGACATTCAGAGAGATTTTATTGTCGTACTTCTCATGCATTGCATTTATTTCTACATATACATTGATCCATGACCAGATAGAGTAATATACATGTTTATATGTATAGGATATGGGAAGTGGTTATGGCGTTATATACGCACGACCACCTGATCAGCTGGTACACGTTGAATATTTTTCCCACAGTGGCCGAGATGATATGATGGGATGCCCTCAGAGCCTTGATGATGTTATGTACACATATACCTATGCATGGTATGAAATTTATATGAAGATGCGTGACGTTATCAATATGAAATGATTTACAGAGCTATTCCGACTTACATGCAGAGTCTTTTTCTCCATGTTTCTCTCATGTCTTTTNGCTAAAAATACAAAATTATCCAATTATCCACATAATTAAGAATTATCTCAAATTACTTAAAATACTAATTACTTTTAACATACTTTGCACACCTCACTATCATTGCCTTGTGATACCTTGTATGATACTACTCCATAAATATGGGGTATTGTAGCTTGAACCGTATTTTATCTCAAAATGTCAAACTTGGACGAAATTCATTTTCTTTGATTTTCTTACCCTCTCACCTTCATGAATTTACTCATCATCTGTTTGAAATAGCCTAATGCTTATAATCTCATCCCCGATCTTATGTCGATTAACTTACGACGAAACTTTAACATATGAAAATGCGGGATGTAAAATCTCATTTCCGAGCTTCTATCAATTTACTTATGGGGTTGTTACACCCCCATGTTTTCGAACGTGGAAGTTCGCCATAAGTAAATTGGTATTAGCTCGGAAATGAGATGTTACATCCCGCATTTTCGTACGTTAAAGTTTCGACGTAAGTTAATCGACGTAAGCTCAGGAATAAGATTATTTTTGAGGTTATAAGTATTATGCTTTTTCAAACAAGTTCGTAAAGGTGAGAGGGTAAGCGAATCGAAGAAAATGAGTTTCGTCGAAGTTTGACATTTTGAGATAAAATACGGTCCGAGCTATAATACCCGGTATTTATGGACTTGTGCCATACAAGGTACCACATGACCATGATAGTAAGATATATAAAGTGTGTTAAAAGTAAGTAGTTTTTTAAGTAATATGAGATAATACTTAATTATGTGGGTAATTTACTAATTATTAGTTAATGGGAGATTAACTAGTTAATTAGGGAATTGTTGGGTGATTAATTCAAATCTTTGGATAAAGTTTGATGAACCCACGTGGCAGCAAGTAAAATGAGACTCAAAAATCAATTTGTAACTCTTGATTTTAGGTTACTAGGTGGCATATGTTAGGGGAATTTGTGGCTGAGTAATCCCTAAAGTGGGGCCCACTCTCAAGTTTAAAAATCCACATCCCTAATTCATTAAAGGGAGATGGATTAGAACTTCCAAATAAAGGAACGAATGAAATCTCAAAACAAAGAGTTTATATGAAATCTTCAACAAAAGCAACAGATGAAGCTCAACAATTTGTATGAAACTGCAGCAGCGTGAAATCACGACTTTAATGGGCTACGGTACAAACTTTCTCAAGAATATCATTCAAATATTTTTTTTTAATTTGATCCACCGTTACGTGTTCTTCGCAAAAGACGTGTGTTAGATGGATTGACAAGAGAATCGATTTAGGTATGTTAAGGCTATCCCTTCTTTTCTTTTGGCATGATCCATACGATACAAACGAAACGAGCAAATGCACAACTTCCACAAACGACTCTATTCATAGAAATGCTAGAAAATGCTTATGTTCTTGATTCCCCATGTGTCATATTATTCTATCATCTGTTCACGGGTCTCACAAAATACGTAAGTTGATAAAGTTTACTTCATGATATTAATCAAAGGCATAATGGCCTTATGATATTCCGAAAGATTTTATTCACGTACTTCTCATGAATTGCATTCATTTATACATGTACATTGACCCATGACCAGATAGCGTTATATACGTGTATATATGTATATATATGTATATGGGATATGGGAAAATGTTACGTCGTTATATACGTACCACCACCTGATCAGCTGGTATACGTCGATAATTTGCCCACAGCGGCTGAGATGATATGATGGGATTCCCTTAGAGGCTTGATGATGTTATGAATGCATATACCTACACATGGTATGACATTTATATGCATGTGCATGACATTATAAATATTACATGTTTCACAGACCTATTCAGACTTACATGTTGAGTCTTTTACTCCATTTTTCTCTCATGTCTTTTATTTACTGATTTTCATTCCTTACATACTGGGTACAGTATTTGTACTGACGTACTTTTTGCCCGGGGATGCTGTGTTTCATGCCCGCAGATCTCGATAGACAGGTTGAGAGTCCTCCAAGTAAGCTATCAGCTCAACAGAATGTGTAGGTACGCTCCATTTGCTCCGTAGTTGCCTATTTGGTAAGTATTATTTGGATATGTATTAGTTGGTATGGCGGGGCCCTGTCCCGACCCTTATGACAATTATGTACTCTTAGAGGATTGTAGACAAATGTCATGTATATGAAAGATTGTATGGCCTTATCAGCCTATGTTCAGTATATGGGTGATCATTTTGTCTCATAGAACCGTATGTCATATGTATAAGTTTGTATTACATGTTGGATCATCCTATGTCGAGTATTCACTCATGTTTCATTCTAGTTATCTCACAACAGCCTTTCCGTCTCATTTACCTATGATAGTATGATATGAAAGATACATTACGTTGGTACTCGGTTGAGTAAGGTACCTGGTTCCCGTCGCGGCCTATCGGTTTGGGTCGCGACCAAAGTGGTATCAGAGAAGTTCTTTCCTAGGGAGTCTACAAGCCATGTCTAGTAGAGTCTTGTTTATGGGTGTGTTGTGCACCACACTTATAAGCAGGAGGCTACAAGGCATTTAGGACTGTCACTCTTTCTTCTTATTCTAGATCGTGTGGTAGAGCTCAGTCATAGGAATACAAATATCTAATTTTTATTTTATTCGTAATAAGAGGATACCTACATCTAAAAGACAGTTGGTAAGAGATTGCATGTGGCTGTGGAAGAGTTAAGTCACGATTTTGCATCATGCTTATGATGAGTAAATGTGAGGTCTTCACCAGACCATGTGTATACTAAGACGTGTAAGCTTGTTGATAAGGAGCCTTATGGAAAGAATAGCTATCCACCCATATGGTAAAAAGCAATGCGAGAATCAGAAGGTACAAGTTTCAACAAGTAAAAGAAGCAAGATGAAGAAGGGTACGAGGTACCCAGTTAGTAAAGATGATCATTATCTACAATTCAAGAAGAGAGATATAAGCATTTTGAGTTACCTTCAACAGTGACAGAGGTATGTACAATTGACCACACTAAACTCAGTTATGCCCTATGGGAGCTAACATCTATGGTTTAAGAGAAGGACGGGATATCAGGATCCGGCTGGGGTTAGAGTAACCCAAAATGGTGGATGGTTTGTTTGTGTTAGTTGACATTTGCAAAGAACATTGCAAATGTGCTAATAGATCTCCCTGTGAGACACCCAGATGGTGCACTCTAGAATAGTATAGCTAGATATGAATACTAGAGTGTTCAAAACAAAAATAACTAATGTTTTACAAAGTCAGGCACTGGAATCATAGAGGGGATAAATATTACCTTAGTATGGCTCGCATCCCTAGTAGAGCGAGTATGTTAGGCAACCCGAAGAGCCAGTGGATGGTGTAAGGGGAGCTAACAGCAAAAGAATGTCTTGTTGAAGTTTTCAAAATAAAGTGATAGACAAAAATATTACTAGGGAAAAAAGAAGAGAGATAATGAAGCATTATAAGTAAGATGTGATACATGGATGACAACGGTAGATAAAACATAACAGTATTATAGAGTCTATAGTCAGGTGATGGAAAAGATAAGAGGTGACCGTCCTTGAAGCAACAAAATAGTATAGGCCATAAAGCCATATCCTCATTTCGAGAAATAAGTTCGTGACTCCAATGCTATTACAAAAAGGAAAAGTTAGACCCCGGAATAATAGAAATCAGTACGGACTGGTGAATAAGATAAACTAAACATGAATTAGGGACTGAGTGATTTGATAATAGTCGACATCATGAGAATTTCTGAGATTGCGTTCTGGCGATAATGGGATGGACGATAAAAGAATAACCTTTAAAGGTCATTCAGGAAGACGCTTCCTTAAAGCAAGCAATGTAAGCAAAGTTAATCTTAAGGTACTATGTGTGCCATTTACACTAAGCGTCACCCTCGTAAGTAAGGAATTACATTATCCTTGGTGAAGAAGGATTACCGCAAGGTGAGTAAGGATCATCAATGATGTGAAAAGATGCCTAAGAGGAGAGGTAAAACATCTATAGGTAGATCATTGTAGCTCTAAATCTTAGTACTCCCCTAAAGGGGGGAATATGGAATGATGTGACATTAAGTCAGAATTAAGTGGTTCTAGTAACTATGGAATGGTAAAGGAAGAATGCGATAAAAATGAGAAAGGAATGAGATTGCACTTATGTAAATCCTGGAAATATGATATGATTCTAGAATATTATGCAAACACGACGTCGAGGAGAGGAAGTAAGGGTTCCCGCCCGAGATGTTATTGATCAATAAGGAGCTAATCCAAGACGTAAGTTAATACAAAGGAAATAACCCAAGAAAGATAATGAGGAATACTGATATTAGAATGGGCCAACGAGTAGTTAGTAGTAGAGCCTAGTTATGGGTAGACAAGCGGATACAGACAAATCAATAGATCGTGCAAGATAAACATAGTGAACCCCAACACGGGGAATTCAGTCTCGCAGATATCACATCGTGACCCTTGAGAAATATTCAAATAGGAGATGGGGTAGTTAAAAGTACCGTATGAGCATTACAAAAATAAAAGAGAATGCCACTGGGAAGACAGTCAAAATATAAGTTCAGAAACAACCCTACAAGCACAAGGGCATGGAGGTAAGTAACTACGGATAATTATAGGCTAGGATGGACATCAAAAATTCCGTCGAGTATACGATGTAATAAGCACGCAGCTTTACAAGAGTCAGAGGGTCCTCCCTAAGTACTACAATAAAAGACTAGCTGGGGAAATAAGAAAGAAGGCTTCAACTTAAGCTCAGTGACCTAAAAAGGAAATGATCTTAGAATAACAGTCTCATAACAACATTGTATGCACTCCATAAGAAAATGACACCTATTGTGGCTAATAAACGGGAAGGAGAAAAAAATTCAAAAGGTGATATTCAAGATCATATGGGTTATATGGAATTCCAATATGCGTGGGTACTAAGATAAACTAAGTATTCATGCAACAAGTGGCAGAACGACTAGGAAAAGTAATTGCTTACATTTAAACAAAGTTGAGAAGGAACGCAAGGAATTATTCGATTAATGATCCAGAGTTAGTTACATTATGAACGCACTTAAGGTTTCGGAGTATTATCCATGCAGCATATATATTGGCAATCATACAGTCGTAGAAGACTCTGGTATAAGTTAAGAGAAAACATTGAGTCCAGGTCATAAACAAGGGATTGAATTGTTAGATGGCGGTATCACGGATATTCCATAGACTCTATGAAAGGCTAAAGTAATTACTAATACCATGAGCCACAGATAGGAAGATAGCTTAAGCCTACATAAAGGCTGATCAGAAGGAAGAGGAAACTAAAGAGTTACATCAACGAAGTAAATTGGGAGTCAGGTTATTGGACCAAGAAAATTATAGAAATCATGATTAAGAACGTAGCAGAATCACTCTTAATATCAGAGGTGCAAGAGAGATAGTACAATTGCCATATTCGAAAACGGCTTTACGATAAAGACAGTTAGAAGAGTACCAGCCTCATAAGAAGTCAATATGAAGCTCCCATCGGATTGTATATTCACCAGAGGTGTAAGTATTATAATAGAGCTTTAAGTTGTGGAGGTGAATTATACCTATGTGGAATAGAGGTTATGAAAGGAATACAAAAGGTGAGGTGATATTTGAAGGTAAGTAAGGTAAAGGTGAACAACGTACGAGATACTCAGGTGTAGAAGATTGTGAATAATCCATACTTCAGATAGAGGGCTAGAAGCATTGGGATTCAGTATCCAGGAAGGATAGCGGTGCCATTAGTGGCATATTGTCCAGCCAATAGTTTCTAGGTACCGAGAGATTTAGTCAAGAGAGTAAAGAAGAGTTAGAGATGATGTGATGTCTCACTTGATGTTCCAAAATAACATAAGGAAATCTATGGTTCAAGCAAGTTGAAGGAAGGTTGTGAGTAGTATAAACATATATGTGTAGGTCGCAAGCTAAAGTATGGTAAAGCGGCAAGGTTTTAGGAAGACAGGAGTGAGGGTAAGAAAGGGCAAGTGAGAAGGTGACGAAAATGGATAAGTCCTCAGGATTAAGCCCATGAAAACAAGAAGAGCTGATGGTTTCTCTAAGTTATACAAAGCTCAGTATAGCCTGAATGAACTCAAAGGGGTCTAAGACTAGTAACATCTAGAAGAGATGGATGACGTTTGGGCCTTCGATTAAGTAATGATTTGAAGAAACAAAAAAGGGATTTCATGAATTATACATGATTAAAATACCCACGTAAGGTGAATCAAATTGTGATGTTATGAAATACGATTATGGAAGCATGGTATCACCCCAGGTGGATCGGTCTAATCCATTCAGATGTTCCCCAATGAGGCGTGAGCCCTAACGGCAGTGTTACGTAAAAGGTCAACTTATCAATGGTAAATTATAGATCAATATTGAGGTGAATCAACAATGGATGGATAAGAGTTACAAAGTATGATATGAGGGTATGCCGTCACTTTTAAGATCAACAATAATGAGGAAGCATTAAAGGACTTAGACTTATACATATATGATAACCAGCGAAAGAGTAACCTGGAGTTTGGTAGCAGATCTCAGTAACGATAAATCGAAATAAGAGTTATGGTATAGTATGACCTACCTAGATGTAGTAAAGTCATACTTATGGATAACTGGGTCTATGAAATAAGATATAGCAATATTCGTAAGTTCAACAAAGTACCGAGAGAAGAACTTTAGTGTACTTATAGATGCCCAGAGGGACATCTTGTCAAGCTCTGTATATGTTCACAAAGTGGGACCTAGAGATGGGCTAAGAAATAGGAGGAAAAAGGAGAGAAGAGTCGCATAGGCGCACTTACAAGGTCAGTGTCGTAGATGCTGCATGATAGAATGTAGCAACAGTTACGAGATTGGAAGGATTCTGACCACAAGTCATGGTGTGAGAAAGAGACCTAAAGGGGGGAATGCCCTGGCCTTTTGATTTATTCACAATACTAAAGTATTAGGAAGACATAGGTTATGAAAATGATAAGTGCATCAGTCAACATTCGAGGACGAATGTTCCAAAGGGGGGGAATGATGTTACACCCCATGTTTTCGTACGTGGAAGTACGCCATAAGTAAATTGGTATAAGCTCGGAAATGAGATGTTACATTCCGTATTTTCGTACGTTAAAGTTTCATCGTAAATTAATCGACGTAAGCTCAGGAATAAGATTATTTTTGAGGTTATAAGTATTATGCTTTTTCAAACAAGTTCGTAAAGGTGAGAGGGTAAGCGAATTGAAGAAAATGCGTTTCGTCGAAGTTTGACATTTGGAGATAAAATACGGTCCGAGCTATAATACCCGGTATTTATGAACTTGTGCCATACAAGGTATCACATGACCATGATAGTAAGATATATAAAGTGTGTTAAAAGTAAGTAGTTTTTAAAGTAATATGAGATAATACTTAATTATGTGGGTAATTTACTAATTATTAGTTAATGAAAGATTAACTAGTTAATTAGAGAATTATTGGGTGATTAATTCAAATCTTTGGATAAAGTTTGATGAACCCACGTGGCAGCAACTAAAATGAGACTCAAAAATCAATTTGTAACTCTTGATTTTAGGTTACTAGGTGGCATATGTTAGGGGAATTTGTGGCTAATTAATCCCTAAAGTTGGGCCCACTCTCAAGGTTAAAATTCCACCTCCCTAATTCATTAAAGGGAGATGGATTAGAACTTCAAAATAAAGGAATGAATGAAATCTCAAAACAAGGAGTTTATATGAAATCTTCAACAAAAGCAACAGAGGAAGCTCAACAATTTGTATGAAACTGCAGCAGCGTGAAATCACGATTCTAAGGGGCTACGGTACAATCTTTCTCAAGCTTATCATACAAATTATTTTCTTAATTCGATCTACCGTTACATGTTATTCGAAAAATTCGTGTGTTAGAGGGATTGTCAAGAGAATAGGTTTAGGTATGTTAAGGCTATCCCTTCTTTTCTTTTGGCATGATCCATACGATACAAACGAAACGCGCAAATGCACAACTTCCATAAACGACTATATTCATAGAAATGCTAGAAATGCTTATGTTCTTGATTCACCATGTGTCATATGATTCTATCATCTGTTCATGGTTCTCAGAAAATACATAAGTTGATAAAGTTTACTTCATGAAATTAATCAAAGGCATAATGGTCTTATGACATTCCGAAAGATTTTATTGACGTACTTTTCATGCATTGCATTCATTTATACATGTACATTGATCCATTTCCAGATGGCGTTATATACGCGTGTATATGTATATATATGTATATGGGATATGGGAAAAGGTTATAGCATTATATACATACCAACAGTGGCCGAGATGATATGCTGGGATGCCCTCAGAGGCTTGATGATATTATGAATGCATACACCTATGCATGGTATGACATTTATACGCATGTGCATGACATTATAAATATTAAATGTTTCACAGAGCTATTCAGACTTACATGTTGAGTCTTTTACTCCATGTTTCTCTCATGTCTTTTATTTACTGATTTTCATTCCTTACATACTCGGTACATTATTTGTACTAGCGTCCCTTTTGCCTGGGGACGCTGCATTTCATGCTCGCAGATCCCGTTAGACAGATTGAGAGTCCTCCAAGTAAGCTATCAGCTCAGCGGAAGTTTTTGGTGTGCTATATATGTTCCGGGGTTGCCTATTTGGTGAGTATGATCTGGATATGTATTAGTTGGTATGGCGGAGCCCTTTTCCGACCCTTATTATAATTATGTACTCTTAGAGGCTTATAGATAGATGTCATGTATATGAAAGATTGTATGGCCTTATCAGCCAATGTTCAATGTACGGGTGATCATTTGGTCTCATAGGACCGTATATCATTTGTATAAGTTTGTATTACATGTCGGATCATCCTACGTCGAGTATTTCCTCATGTTTCAGTCTAGTTATCTCATCGCAACCTTTCTGTCTCATTTACCTATGATAGTATGATACGAAAGATACATTATGTTGGTACTCGAATGAGTAAGGTACCGGGACCCATCGCGGCCCATCAGTTTGGGTCTTGACAGGCGTACTTTCACATACGAAATCATGGGGTGTAACATCATTCCCCCCTTTTGAAATATTCGTCCTCGAATGTTGACTGATGCACTTATCATTTTCATAACCTATGTCTTCTGAATTCTTTATTACTCTCCTTGCCATCTAGGCAACTGTTTTGTGAATAAATCCAAAAGCCAAGACATTCCCCCCTTTAGGCCTCTTTCTCATACCATGACTTATGGCCGAAATCCTTCCAATCTCGTAATTGTTGCTACCTTCTATCATGAAGCCTACACGACACTAACCTTGTAAGTGCGCCTATGCGACTCTTCTCTCCTTTTTCCTCCTATTTTTTAGTCCATCTCTAGATCTCACTTTGTGAACATAGACAAATCTTGATAAGATGTCCCTCTGGTCATCTATAAGTACACTGAAGTTCTTTGCTCGGTACTATGTTGAACTTATAAATATTGCTATATATTATTTTATAGACCCGGTTATCCATTTGTATGACTTTACTGCATCTAGGTAGGTCATACTATACCATAACTCTTACTTCAATTTATCATTACTGAGGTCTGCTACCAAACTCCAAGTTACTCTTTCGCTGCTTATCATATATGTATAAATATAAGTTCTTTAATGCTTCCTCATTACTGCTCATCTTAAGAATGGCATCCTGATCTCATCTCATACGTTGGAACTTTATCCATAAATTGTTGATTCACCTTAATGTTGATCCATAATCTGCCACTGATAACTTGAAACCTCTTACGCAATGCATTGTCACTAGGGCTTACGTCTCATTAAGGAATCTATGAAGTGACATGCCTTATTCACCTAGGGGTGATACTATACTTCAATAACCGTATTTCATGACCTCCCTACGTGGTTCATCTTATGGGGGCATTTTAATCCTGTATAATTCATGAAATCCTCTTTTCGTTTGTTTTCAAATTATTACTCAATCGAAGGACCAAATGTCATCCTTTATCTATCACAATTACAACCTCATTCTACTGCCAGGGCAATATTCCTTCTTCTCTAAATGCTGCTAGTCTTAGACTCCTTTGAGTTTATTCAGGCTATACTGAGCTTTAGAGAACCCATCAGCTCTCTTGTTTTCATGGGCTTAATCCCGAGAACTTATCCATTCCTGTCACCTTCTCACTCACCTTTGTTGTTATCCTTACTTTAGCTTGTGACCAACATATAACTATTTATACTACTTGCAACCTTCCTTTAGCTTGCTGTCACCATATATTTCCTTATATTATTATGGAACATCAAGAGAGACATCACATCGTCTCTAACTCTTATTTACTCTCTTGACGAGGCCTCTCGATACCTAGAAACCATAGGCTGGAAGACATGCCATTAATGATACTGCAATCCTTCCTGGATACTGAATCCCAAAGTTTCTAGCCCTCTATTTGACGCATGGATTATTCACAATCTTCTACACCTGAGTATCTCGTATGTTGTTCACCTTTATCTTACTTACCTTAAAATCTTGCATCATATCTTCTATATCTTTCATGACCTTCTTCCACATAGGTATAATTCATATCCACAACTTGAAGCTCTATTATAATACTTGTACCTTTGGTGCATACACAATCTAGTGAGAGATTCATACTGACTTCTTATGAGGTTCTTACTTTTCTAACTGGCTTTATCGTAGAGCTATTATAGAATATGGCTATTGTACTATCTCTCTTGTTCCTCTGATATTAAGAGTGATTCTGCAATGTTCTCAATCTCGAGGTCTATAATTTTCTTGGTCCAATAATCAGAATCCTAATTTAGTTGGTTGATATAATTCTTTAGTTTCCTCTTCCCTCTGATCAGCCTTTATGTTGGATTAAGCTACGTCCGATCTGCGGCTCATGTAATTACTTTAGCATTTCATGTACGCTATGGAATATGCAAGATATAATTTTCTAACAATTCAATCCTTTGTCTATGACCTGGACTCAGTTCTTTCTTTTAACTTATACCGGAGTCTTCTACGACTGTATGATTGTCAATATATATGCTGCATGGATAATACTTCGCAATCTTAAGTGCATTCATAACGTAACTAACTCCGGATCATTAATCAAATAATTCCTTGCGTTCCTTCTCAAATTTCTTTAAATGCAAGCAATTGCTTTTCCTGGTCGTTCTGCCACTTGTTGCATGAATACTTGGCTTATATTAGTGCCTACACATATTGGAATTCCATACAACCCATATGATCTTGAATATTACTTTTGATTTTTACTTCCCATTCATTAGCCATGGTATGTGCCACTTTCCTTTGGAGTGCATACAATTTTGTAGTGAGACTGTTTTTACATGACCATTTCTTCTTCAAGTTACTATGCTTAGGTTGAAGCCTTCTTCCTTATTTCCTCAGCTAGTCTTTCGTTGTAGTACTTAGGGAGGACCCTCTGACTCTTGTAAAGTTGTGAGCTTATTACATCGTATACTTGACGGAATTTTTTATATTCTTCCTCGCCTATAATTATCTGTAGTTACTTATCTCCACACCCTTGTGCTCGTATAGTTGCTTCTGAACTGAAGTTTTGACTGTCTACCCAGTGAAACTCTCTTTTATTTTCGTAACATTCATACGGTACCTTTAACTACCCCAACTCCTATCTGAATATTTCTCAAAGGTCACGATATCATATCTATGAGACTGAATTCCCCATGTTGGGGTTTACTATGTTTATCTTACATGATCTGTTGATTTGTCTGTAACCTCTTGTCTAGCCATAACTAGGCTCTTCCTGACTCAACTACTAACTACTCGTTGGCCCATTCTCATATCAATATTCCGCGTAATCTTTCTTGGGTTATTTCCTTTGTCTCAACTTACCTCTTGCACTGGCTCCTTAATTATCAATAACATCCCGGGTAGGAACCCTTTCGTACTTTCCTTGAACTCGTTCTTGCATAATGTTCTGGAATCGTAGTATATCGGTAGGATTTGGATAAGTGTAATCTCATTCCTTTCTCATTTTTATCGCATTCTTCCTTTACCATTCCATAGTTACTGAACCACTTAATTCTAACTTAATGCCACATAACTCCATATTTCCCCCTTTAGGGGAGTTCTAAGATTTAGAGCTTCGATGGTCTACCTATAGATCTTTTACGTCTTCATCTTTGGCGTCCTTTCATATCATCGATGGCCCTTACTATCCTTGCGGCAATCATTCAGTACCAAGGATAACAAAATTCCTTACTTACAAGGGTGACACCTAGTGTAACTGGCACACACAATCCTTTAATCTTAACTTTGCTCACATTGCTTTCTTTAGGGAAGCGTCTTCCTAAATGACCTTTAAAGGGTATTCTTCCGTCGTCCATTATATTATCGCTTGAACACAATATGAAATTTTCATGATGCCGACTATTATCAAATCACTCAGTCCCTAATTCATGTTTAGTTTACCTTGTTCACCATCCCATACTGATTTGTTATAACTCTAGGGTCTAACTTTTCCTTCTGGTAGTGGCATTGGAGTCACGAACTTATTTCTCAAAATGAGGATATGACTTTATGGCCTATACTTTTTTGTTGTGTCAAGGCCTGTCAGCTCTCGTCTTGTCCTTCACTTGACTATAGACTCTGTAATACTGTCATTTGTTTTATCTACCGTTGTCATCCATGTATCACATCTTACTCATAACGCTTCATTAACTCTCTTCTTATTTCCCGCTAACATTTCTGTGTATCACTTTATTCTAAAAACCTCAACAAGACATTCTTTTGCTTTTAGCTCCCCTTGCTCCATCCACTAGCTCTTCGGGTCGCCAAACATTCTCTCTCAACTAGGGACGGGAGCCACACTAAGGTAATATTTATCCCTTCCAGGCTTCCAGTGCCTATCTTGGTAAAAATAATTTTCTGGACATTCTAGTATTCTTATCTAGCTATACTATTCTAGAGTGCACTAGTTGGGTGTCTCACAAAGAGATTTATTAGCACATTTGCAATATCATTCGAAAATGTCAATTAACGCAAACAATCCATCCACCATTTTGGGTTACTCCAACCCCAGCCGGATCCTGATATCCCGTCCTTCTCTTAAACTATATCTGTTAGCTCCTACAGGGCATAACTGAGATGGGTATGGCCAATTGTACATACCTCTGTTACTATTGAAAGTAACTCAGAATGTTTATATTTCTCTGCTTGAATTGTAAATACTGTTAATCTTCATTAACTGGATACCTAGCACCCTTCTTTACCTTGCTTCTTTTACTTACTGAAACTTGTGTCTACCTTCTGATTCTCTTATTCTCTTTTACTGTAAGAGTGTATAGATATTCTTGCCTTAGGGATCCTTATCAAGAAGCTTGCACTTCTTAGTATACACATGATCTGCTAAATACCTCATATTTATCCATCATAAGCATGATGCAAAAATCGAGTTCCTTTGACTCCACTCTACCATAGCTATATCTCTTACCAACCATCTTTCTGGATGTAGGAATCATCTTGTTACAAATAAAATAGAGTTTAGGAGTTTGAATTCTTACAACTGAGCTCTATCACACAATCTAGAGTAAGAGGAAAGAGTGATAGCTCTAAATGCCCTGTAGCCTCCTACTTATAAGTGTGGTGAACAACACACCCATAAACAAGACTCTACTAGATAAGGCTTGTAGACTCCCTAGGACAGAACTGCTCTGATACCACTTTTGTCACGACCCAATCCGATGGGCCGCGACGAGAACCCGGTACCTTAGTCAACCGATTACCAACGTAACATATATTTTGTATCTTACTAACATAGGTAAATGAGTCAGAGAAGCTGTCGTGAGATAAGTAGAATAAAACATGAGGAAATACTCGACATTGGACTACCCAACATGTAATCCAAGCTTATACATATGACATACGGGTCTATAAGACCAAAATGATCACTCGTACACTGAACATAGGCCGACAAGGACATAAAATATTTCATATACATGACATATGTCTACAAGCCTCTAAGAGTACATAAACGTCATAAGGCCGTGACAGGGCCCCGACATACCAATCAATACGTGTCCAATGCATACTGACCAAATAGGCAACTCCAGAGCAAATGGAGCGCACCAACACCTTCCGCTGAGCTGATAGTTTACTTGGAGGACTCTCAACCTATCTATCGGGACCTGCAGGCATAAAACACAGCGTCCCAAGGCAAAGGGACGTCAGTACAAATAATGTACCGAGTATGTAAGGAATGAAAAATTAGTAAATAAAATACATGAGAGAAACATGGAGTAAAAGACTCAACATGTATGTCTGAATAGCTCTGTGAATTATTTAATATTTATAATGTCATGCATATGTGTATAGATAATGCATATGCGTATAGATCATGACCCATGACCAGATGGCATTATATACGCATATATATATATATATATATATGTATATGGGATATGGGAAAGGTTACGGCATTATATATGCACCACCACCTGATCATCTGGTATACGTTGATGATTTGCCCACAGTGGCCGAGATGATACGATAGGATGCCCTCAGAGGCTTGCTGATGTTATGTACGCATATACCTATGCATGGTATAACATTTATATGCATATGCATGACATTATAAATATTAAATAATTCACAAATCTATTCAGACAAACATGGAGTAAAAGACTCGGTACATCATGTATAAATGAATGACATGCATAAGAAGAATGTTAATATTGGAACGTCATAAGACCATTATACCTTTGATTAATTTTATGAAGTGGACTTTATCATCTTACGTATTTTCTGATTCCTATGAACAGATGACATAACAATAGGATACATGGGGAATCAAGAACATAGGCATTTCTAGTATTTTTATGAATAAAGTTATTTATGAAAGTTGTGCATTTGCTCATTTCATTTGTATCGTATGGAGCATGCCAAAAGAAAGAAATAGCCTTAACATACCTGAGCCAATTCTATTGACAATCCCTCTAACACACGACAATCTCAACAAAACACGTAACGGCAAGATCGAAGTAGGAAAAAATCCGTATGATATTCTTGAGAAAGATTATACCGCGCTCTCTTAGAATTACAAATCCCGTTACTATTATGCAGTATAACTTCGTATGAAATTTTGTTGAAGCAAAATTACGTTGCCAATCTATCTCACTTTGTAAAGGATTCATATGAAATCATATTTGAGAATCCCACCAATCTAACTCATTTCATATTGTAGAATCATATTGTTAGATTCATATCTCTTTGTAAAGCTTTTAATATCATGGTTTGTGGGCCCCACTTCTTTGGGATGACTAAGCCACTAAACTCACTAACTTTGCCACCTTGAAATGTGAATTAAGAGTCACTTTAATCAGGACCCCTTGGGCTGCCACGTTTGGGGGGAGGGGGGTTATTAAGCTTATCCAAATAACTTAATTACTTAATTATCTTAATTACTTAGTTAATCTCCCACTAAAAATTTATAATTACCCAATTATCCACATAATTAAAAATTATCTCAAATTACATAAAATACTAATCACTTTTAACATACTTTGTACACCTTACTATCATGGACATGTGGTACCTTGTATGGCACTAGTCCATAAATACGGGGTATTGTAGCTTGGACCGTATTTTATCTCAAAATGTCAAACTTCGACGAAATTTATTTTCTTCAATTTTCTTACCCTCTCTCCTTCACGAATTTACTCATCACTTGTTTGAAATGGCATAATGCTTATAATCTGAAAATAATCTCATCCCCGATCTTACGTCGATTAACTTACGACGAAACTTTAACATATGAAAATGTGGGATGTAACATCTCATTTTCGAGCTTTTATCAATTTACTTATGGTGTACTTTCACGTACCAAAACATGAGGTGTAACAAGAATAATAGGACACATGGGGAATCAAGAACATAGGCACCCCTAGCACTTCTATAAATAGAATCATTTATGAAAGTTATGCATTTGCTCGTTTCGTTTGTATCGTATGGATCTTGCCAAAAGGAAGAAAGGATAGCCTTAACATACCTGAGTCGATTTTCTTGAAAATCCTTCCCACATCCGTCAAACGCGACAAAATATCTAATGGCGGATCGAAGTAGGAAAAACTTCGAGAAAGATTATACCGTGCTCTCTTAGAGTTATTGATTTTTAGTGGGAGATTGGATAAGACTAAGTGCTCCCAACGTGGTAGCATGTGTGAAGCTTAATCAAGCCTAAGGTGACTAAGGAGGTTATGAAGCTAGGTGGCACCTTTAGAGGGACTCTTGGCTCAATCCATAAAAGACATAAATTCACAAAGAGCTGGGAAGGGTAATGTTCAACTTCAACAAAAGCCAAGAAAGGCTTCTCAAATTCAAAAACATTCATATGAGATTATGATAAAATTCAAAAAAGAGAGACATATTTATTTTCATAGCAACGTAACTAGCTTCAGCAAGAGATTCATGCGTTGTATCTTTTTGAGGCCATTTCATCCATTGTAATATTTTTTGAATTAAGCCATTTGGCCTTTGTAAAAGACTATTGTGTAAATATATACAAAGTTTTCTTTTCCCTTTTGGCTTTCGAATTTTTTCTTTGCTTTATTACTTGTATTCACAAAGGTCGGAATGCCTTAGCATAAAACATCTTAGGTTGTGTAAGTTCAAACAACCTTTTCTTTACATTATTTTTATTTTTGAGCCATCTTGGAGGTTCATGGTTACGGTAACCTTCTCCCAAAGTAAGTAATTCAGACCATAGTTTGTCGAGGATAGCCTTTAAAACCGGTTATGAAAATTTCGAAGGCCTATTTTTTGTTACGGTTCTCGGATGTCTCTGAGCCATGTTAATGCGGTTATAGCATTTTAATTCAGGCGTATCCCAGTGAGCTTGCTTCCTGAGTTATCCAGGCTTGCCTAAGATAACAGTCCCTGAGTGAGTATGGCCGTGGCCTTTTAAATTTAGGGGTTGCCTAAGAGGTCTTATGCCCCCGATGATTAATAGTTCGATATGTTCAAGTTTGTTTTTCGGACGACAGTCCCCGAATGTGGGAGTGATTATCCGAACTCTAGTTATAATCTGCCCTTGAGCTCATTTCCTTAAGATATCGAAAGTACGAAATTGTAAAGTGGACATGTTTCTAAGACATAAGATAGTTGCAAGGAAAGTACTTCTCTTTATTCTTGTGAGGAAATAGTTATACATGCGTACACATTTTATTCCAGGGCTCGAGCAACCTATATGGGCACGGTTCGTTTGGCCATTTGGCCCTTACAACAGATCTTACCTATTGAGACCCTTCTATTACGAAGTAATTTCCTCGCAAAAAATTGATACCCAAGGGTAATGCCCCTTAGTATTCGAGGTTGATTGTAGAAGAACCTTAGATACTGTTATTGCTGTCTTCAACACCGATTCGTGATCAGCCTTTGATTCTAAGTTAGTACGATCCACTGTTGCCTCGTTAAAAGCCTTGCCAAAAAATTCGATTAGGACAAAAATGGTTCAAGGGAAAAAGACTGCAACGCGTGCTTTCAGACCTAAGGACTTCGTGTCGCTCTTTGTCGACCACCTGCAAGTATTAGTCCGAAATAGAAAGAAATGAAATGGGGTCATACCTTAGCACTAATATCGTTTGAGGTGAGTTATATTCCAATTGTTCGGCAGTTGTTCTCCATTTACCATTCTGAGCTTATAAGATCCTTTCCATGTGATCTCGAGAATCTAGTATGGCCCTTCCCAGTTCGGACCCAATTTCCCTTCGTTCGGATTCCGAGTGTTTAATGTGACATTTCTTAGTACTAAGTCCCCGACATTGAATTATCGAAGGTTGGCACTTCGATTGTAATACATTTCGATCCATTTCTTTTGGGCGGCCAATCGAACAAGGGCAGCTTCACGCCTTTTATCCAATAACTCCAGGCTCGTATTCTGGCCTCGTCATTTGATTCCTTTGTTGCATATTGGAATATAATACTCAGCTCCCCGACTTCGACCAGTATTAGAATATAATACTCAGCTCCCCGACTTCGACCAGTATTAGAGCATCTGCACCATAAACTAATGAGAACGGGGTAGCCCACGTACTGGACTTCGAAGTTGTGATATATTTCCAAAGAACTTAGGGAAGTATCTCTTTCCATTTTTCCTTAGCGTCAGTCAACCTTTTCTTAACGTTTTGAATTATGGTTTTGTTGGTCAATTCGGCTTGTCCGTTCCCACTAGGGTGATAAGGAGTTGACAAGATCCTTTTGATCTTATGGTCTTCGAGAAATTTGGTCACTTTACTGCCGATAAACTATTTTTCGTTGTCACATACAATTTCGGATGGTATCCCGAACCGACATATAATGTGGTCCCATATGAAGTCGATGACCTCCTTCTCCCTGACCTTCTCCTATGCTTGTCCTTCAACCCACTTGAAAAAATAGTCAGCCATAAATAAAACAAATTGAGCCTTACCTGGTGCCGATGTAAGAGGGCCAACAATGTCCGTCTCCCACTCCATGAATGGCCACAACTATAAAACCGAATGTAACAGCTCCCTGGGTTGATGAATCATCGGAGCATGTCTTTGGCATTTATCACGTTTTTGTACGAACTCCATCACATCTTTTTCTTATCGATCTAGTAATATCCGGCTTTGATTACCTTTCGAACCAATGATTCAGCGCCTGAGTGATTCCTGCAGGTGCCTTCGTGGATTTTCCTCAGAACGTACTCGGTATCTCCCGGTCCCAGACATATTGTTAGCGGGCCATCAAACATTCTCCCGAGCAAGGTTCCGTCCACGGATAAGCTAAATCGGGTTGCCTTTGTGCGCAGGGCCCTCGATTCCTTTGGATTTGAGGGAAATTTCCTGGTCTTCAAATACTCTACGTATTTATTTCTCCAATACCATGTTAAGCTTGTGGAGTTTATTTCGGCGTGACCTTCCTCTACTACCAACCTCATGAGCTGTACGACTGCCCCCGAGTTGAGCTCGTCGACTTCGACCAACGATCCTAACTTCGCAAGGGCATCGACCTCACTATTTTGATCTCGAGGCACGTGCTGCAAAGTCCACTCTTTGAACCGATTAAGTGTTACCTGTAACTTGTCTAGGTATCTTTGCATTCGTTCTTCTCTGACTTCGAATTTTCATTAACGTGGTTTACTACAAGGAGGGAGTCACACTTAGCTTCGATCACCTTTGCCCCCAAACCTTTGGCCAGTTTGAGACCTACAATCATGGCCTCATATTCGGCCTTGCTGTTAGTCAATTTTACAGTTATTGTATAACTATATCAACTATGGGTGGCTTCAGAACGATGCCAAGTCCAGACCCCTTTACGTTCGAGGCACGGTCCGTAAAAAGGGTCTAGATTCCCGAAGACGTTCTCGAGTTTATCGACAACTCTCGTTCGATTTGGGTATTAGGGTTGGTGTAAAGTCGGCCACAAAATCTGCCAAAAATTGAGATTTAATGGTTGTTCGAGGTTGATATTCGATATCGTACCCGCTGATGTCTACAGCCCATTTGGCCAATCGCCCGAGAGTTTAGATTTATGCATTATATTCCTTAAAGGGTAGGTTGTCACAACACATAGGATGGCACTGAAAATATGGTTTCAGTATTCTAGAGGCACTTAGCAAGGCGAATGCCAATTTTTCTAGGTGAGGATATCTAGTTTGCGCCTCACCTAAGGTCCTACTAACATAATAAATTGAAATTGTGTACCTTGTTCTTCCCGGACTAGGACTCCACTTACCGCTATTTCTGATACTACTAGATATAAGTATAGTCATTCATCTGCCCTCGGCATGTGAAGCAATGGAGGGCTCGATAAATATCGCTTAAGTTCTTCTAAAGCCTATTGGCATTCCGAGGTTTATGCAAAAAAAACTTCTTCTTTAGCAACGAGAAAAATCGATGACTCTTATCAGAAGACCTCGAGTTGAATCACCCAATGTTGCGATGCGCCCGATTAACCTTTACATGGCCTTGACATTATCCACTACTGTGATATCCTCGATAGCTTTGATCCTATCGGGGTTGATCTCGATTCCTCGGTTGGACACCATGAACCCGAGAAATTTGCCGTATCCGACTCCGAACATGCACTTTTCTGGGTTCAACTTCATGTTATACTTCTTCAATATACTGAAGGTTTCCTACAAATGCTTTAAATGTTCCTCTGCAAGTAGGGACTTAACTAGCATATCATCAATGTAAACTTTCATGGATTTCTCTATTTGTTCTTCGAACATTCAGTTTACTAGTCGGTAGTAGGTGGCACCAGCATTGTTTTAATTCAAATGGCTTTACGTTATAACAGTATGTGCCATACTTAATGATGAAAGAGGTCTTTTTTTCATCATCCGGGTTCATCCGTATTTGGTTGTACCCGGAGTAGGCATCGAGAAAACTGAGGATCTCGTGTCCGGCCGTGGCATCGATCCTGCGATTGATGTTAGGCAAAAGGAAAGGAATCTTTGGGGCATGCCTTATTCAAATCTTTATAATCCGCACACATTCTTAGTTTGTTCCCTTTTTAGGCACTACCACTAGTTTGCTAACCATTCCGGGTAATTGACCTCCCGAATGGACCCTATTTAAATTAGTTTAGTTACCTCATCCTTGATGAAGGCATGCTTGATTTCAGACTGGGGTATCCTTTTCTGCTTTACCAGATGAAACTTCAGGTCCAAGCTTAGCTTGTGAGTAGTGATCTTCGGTGGGATCCCTATCATATCGAGATAGGACCAAGCAAAACAATCTATATTAGCCATAAGAAACTGAATGAGTGTTTTCCTGAGCTCGAGAGGTAACCCCGTGCCCAGGTATACCTTTCGATTAGGCAGATGTTCGATCAGCACGACCTGCTCCAACTCTTTGACCATTGATTTGGTAGCATCGTAATCATCCGGAGCTATAAAGGATCGAGGAACCCCATAATCGTCGTCTTCATCAATCCCTTACTTGTCTGATTGGGTCAAGGCTCACATCGACGATTGCTATTTGGCTTCTTGTTTTGCCTTCGAGCCTGAGTCCTTTGTCGATGAGAGTATTGATATCGGAATTACTTCATCGATGGAAAACATCTCCTTTGCGGTAGGTTGTTCCCCGTAAACCGTCTTTATTCCTTCTGGCGTTTGAAATTTTAATACCTCGTGAAGGGTCGAGGGCAAGACCCTCATGTTGTGGATCCATGGTCTCCCGAACAGGGCGCATAAAACGTGGTCTCCTGGATGGTACCGGCTATGTTTACCTTACTCCCTTAGTGGTTTCGCAAGCCATGTTGAATCCGTTTAGCACTCGGGCCGCAGGTACGATCTGGTCCTGCAGGCCAAGTTGTTCTACGACCCTCGATCGGATGATGTTGGACGAGCTACCAGTATCAATTAGCACACATTTTACTCGAGTTTCATTCATGAGTACAAAAATTACCCATGCGTCATTATAGGGTTGCATGATTCCTTCTGCATCCTCGTCACTGAGAGATAGAGTCCCTTCTGGTAGGTAATCTCGAGTATGTTTTTCCCTCGTGATTGATACTTTGGTGCATTTTATCACCGGACCTTGAGGAACATCGACCCCTCCAATGATCACATGGATGACGTGTTGGGGCTCTTCTTGTTCATTTTGTTTATTAGAATCCCCGTTTCTGAAGTGATTCTTAGCTCGGTCACTCAGACATTCTTGAAGGTGACCGTTGTTGAATAAATGGTGGACAATCCTCAGTCATGTGGCCAAGTGTGCCATGATATTTGCATATCTGGTTGGGATCCCTTTGTGTTGGATCGGTTTATAAAGGTCAAGGCCACTTGGTTTTTTTGATGCGCCTGATAGCCGATACAATGGCAGCCACATCAACATTAAAGTTATATTCTTTGGGTCCGACAGGTCTTTCAAAGCCGTTCTTGCTCATGAGCCCTCGAGAGATTTGACCTCGATCATTTCTCCTTTCATTTCGTGTAGAATTTTGCCCTGATCCTCTGCTCCTACGATCTCCATTATACGGCTGATATCGATCTCTGTTCGACCCCGGTTCTCGACCAATATCCCTCTTGATCTTTAACTGATACTGATTATGTACATCGGCTCGAGTGACAGCCGGGTATTCAATCAAATTCTGCTTCAATTGCTGTGAAGTTACTGAGCTTCGAACATTGAGTCCTTGAATGAAAGCTTGAACAACCCTATCATCAGCGACCGACAGCATGCTTATCCGTTTCATTTGGAATCGAGACACCAATTCTCTGAGCGTTTTGTTGTCCTTCTGCCTTATCTTGAAAAGGTCCGACTTTCTGGTTTCGACCTTGATGGCCCCAACATGTGCCTTTACGAAAGAATCTGCAAGCATAGCAAATGAGTCTATAGAATTAGGTGGTAAATTATTGTACCATATCATAGGGAGCTATGATATGGTACCATAATTTACCACCTAATTCTATTGACTCATTTGCCATGCTTGCAAATTCTTTCGTAAAGTCACACGGCGGGGCCATCAAGGTCGAAAAGAAAGTCGGACCTTTTCAAGGTAAGGCAGAAGGACAACGAAATGCTCAAATAATTTATGTCTCCATTCCAAATGGAACGGAAGGACTTGCCTCCGGTCGCTGATGATTGGGCCGTTCAAGATTTCACTCAAGGGCTCAACGTTCGAAGTTTAGTGGCTTCACAATAATTGAAGCAGAATTTGATAGAATACCCAACTGTTACTTGGGCCGATGTACATAATCGGTATCAATCGAAGATCAGGGTTGAGGATGATCAACTTGGGGCTCCTTTAGGGTCCGTTTATCCTATCAGACCTGTCGATAGAATCAAGAAGGATATTGACCAAGAACCAAGGTCGAACAAAGATCGATATCAGTTGTATAATAGAGATCGTAGGAGCAACGAATCTGGGAAATATTCTGCACGAAATGAAAGGAGAAATGATCGAGGTCAAAGATCTCGAGGACTTATGAGTAAGAACGACTTCGAAAGACCTATTGGACCCACAGAGGCACCGCGATTGTCAAAGTATAACTTTAATGTTGATGCGACTGCCATCGTATCGGCTATCGGGCGCATCAAAGAAACCAAGTGGCCTCGACCTTTGCAGACTGATCCAACACAAAGGGATCCCAACCAAATATGAAAATATCATGGCACACATGGCCACATGATAGAGGATTATCGATAATTGAGGGAAGAAGTAGCCCGGTTGTTCAACAACGGTCACGTTCGAGAATTTCTGAGTGACCGAGCTAAGAATCTTTTTAGAAATAGGGACTCCAACAAACAAAATGAAAAAGACGAGCACGTCATCCATATGATCATCAGAGGGATCAATTTTCCTCAAGGTTCGATGATATAATGCACCAAAGTATCAGTCACAAGGGATAAATGGACTCGAGATTACATACCAGAAGGGACTCTATCTTTTAACGAAGAGGATGCAGAAGGAATCATGCAACCCCATAATCATGCACTGGTAATTTCCGTATTCATGAATAAAAACTCGAGATAAACGTGTGCTAATTGATCCAGGTAGCTCGGCCAACATCATTCGATCAAGGGTCATAGAACAACTCGGCTTATAGGACCAGATTGTACCTATGGACCGAGTGCTAAACGAATTCAACATGACTTGCTAAACTACTAAGGGAGAAATAACGTGGCCGGTAAACGTAGCTGGTACCACCCAGGAGACCAAGATTTATGTAATCTAGGGGGACATGAGATACAACGCCCTGTTCGGAAGACTATGGATCCACAACATGAGGGCCGTGCCCTCAACCCTTCACCAGGTATTAAATTTTCCAACACTAGAGGGGATAAAGACGGTTTACGGGGAACAAGACACCGCAAAGGATATATTTGCTATCGATGAAGTAATTCCAATATCAACACTCTCATCGATAAAGGATTCAAGTTTGAAAACGAAATAGGAAGCCAAATACCAATCATCGATGCCAGCCTCGACCTAATCAGACAAGCAAGGGATTGATAAAGATGACGATTACGGGGTTACTCGATCCTTTATTGCTCCCGATGAATCCGATGCTGCCAAATCAACGATCGAAGAGCTAGAGCCGGTCGTGCTGATCGAACATCTACCTGATCGAAAGGTATACGTGGGTACGGGGTTTACTCCCGAGCTTAGGAAAACACTTATTCAATTTCTTAAAGCTTATATCGATTGTTTTTATTGGTCCCATCTCGATATGACAGGGATCCAACCGTAGATAACTATAGACAAGCTGAGCTTGGACCCGAAATTCCATACGGTAAAGAAAACAATATGACCCAAGTCGGAGATCAAGCATGCCTTCATCAAGGACTAGGTAACTAAATTCCTTAAAATAGTGTCAATTCGGGAGGTCAAATACCCGGAATGGTTAGCAAACATAGTAGTAGTGCCTTAAAAGGGAACAAACTAAGAATGTGTGCGGATTATAAAGATTTTAATAAGGCATTCCCTAAAGATTCGTTCCCTTTGCCTAACATTGATCGCATGATCGATGCCACGGCCAGACACGAGATCCTCAGTTTTCTCTATGCCTACTCCGGGTACAACCAAATACGGATGAACCCGGATGATCAAGAAAAGACCTCTTTCATCACTAAGTATGGCACATACTGTTATTACGTAATGCCATTTGGATTACAAAATGCCAGTGCCACCTACCAATGACTAGTAAACCGAATGTTCGAAGAACAAATAGGGAAATCCATTGATGTTTACATTGATGATATGTTAGTTAAGTCCCTGTGAGCATAGGACCATTTAAAGCATTTGCAGGAAACCTTCAGTATATTGAAGAAGTACAACATGAAGTTGAACCCAGAAAAGTGCGTGTTCGGAGTCGGATCGGGCAAATTCCTCGGGTTGATGGTGTCCAACCGAGGAATTGAGATCAACCCTGAAAAGATAAAATCTGTCGAGGATATCACGGTAGTGGATAATGTCAAGGCCGTACAAAGGTTAACTGGGAGAATCACATCACTGGGTGATTCAACTTGAGGTCTTCTGATAAGAGTCATCGATTTTTCTCGTTGCTAAAAAAGAAAAATAATTTTGCATAGACCTCGGAATGCCAATGGGATTTAGAAGAACATAAGTGATACTTATGGAGCCCGCCATTGCTTCACACGCCGAGGGCAGATGAATGACTATACTTATATCTAGCAGTATTAGAAATAATGGTAAGTGGAGTCCTAGTACGGGAAGAACAAGGTACGCAATTTCCAATTTATTATGTTAGTAGGACCTTAGGTGAGGCCGAAACTAGATACCCACACCTAAAAAAATTGGCACTCGCCTTGCTAAGTGCCTCTAGAAAACTGAAACGATATTTTCAGTGCCATCCAATGTGTTGTGACAACCTACACTTTACGAAATATAATGCATAAACCCAAACACTGGCCAAATAGGCCATAGAAATCAGTGGGTACGATATCGAATATCAACCCCGAATAGCCATCAAATCTCAAACTTTGGCATATTTTGTGGGTGACTTTATGCCGGCCCTAATACCCGAAGTCGAAAGGGAGTTGTTGGTAAACTCGGGAACGTCTTTGGGAATATTGACCCTCTCTACGGACAGTGCCTCGAACTGGCCAAAGGCTTGGGGGCGGAGGTGTTCGAAGCTAAGTGTGAATCCCTCCTTATAGTAAACCAAGTTAACGGAACGTTCGAAGTCAGAGAAGAACGAATGCTAAGATACCTAGACAAGTTACAGGTAACAATACATTGGTTCCAAGAGTGGATTTTGCAGCACGTATCTCGAGATCAAAATAGTAAGGCTGATGCCCTTGCGAACTTAGGATCATCTGTTGAAGACGACGAGCTCAACTCGGGGGCAGTCGTACAGCTCATGAGGTCGGTAGTAGAAGAAGGTCACGCCGAAATAAACTCCACAAGCTTAAATTGGGATTGGAGAAATAAGTACATAGAGTATTTGAAGACCGGGAAACTTCCCTCAGATCCAAAGGAATCGAGGGCCCTATGCACTAAGGAAGCTCAATTTAGCTTGTCCAAGAACGGAACATTGATCAGGAGAACGTTCGACGGCCCGCTAGTAATATGTTTGGGATCGGGAGATACTGAGTACGTTCTGAGGAAAGTCCGCGAAGGCACCTGTGGTAACCACTCAAGCGCCGAAACATTGGTTTAAAAGGTAATCAAAGTTGGCTATTACTGGATCGATATGGAAAAAGATGCGAAGGAGTTCGTACAATAATGTGATAAATGCTAAAGACATGCTTCGATGATTCATCAACCCGGGGAGCTCCTGACCATTTCTCTAAGTGGGGGATGGACATCGCCGGCCCTTTTCTATCGACAATAAGTAGGGCTCAATTTTTCTTATTTATGACTGACCATTTCTCTAAGTGGGTTGAAGCACATGCATATGAGAAGGTCAGGGAGAAGGAAGTCATTGACTTCATTTGGGACCACATCATATGTCGGTTCGGGATACCATCCAAAATTGCATGTGACAACGGAAAACAGTTCATCGGCAGTAAAGTGACCAAATTTCTCGAAGACCATAAGATGAAAAGGATCTTGTCAACCCCTTATCACCCGTGTGGGAACGGAAAAGCCGAATCGACCAACAAAACCATAATCCAAAACCTTAAGAAAAGGTTGACTGACGATAAGGGAAAATGGAAAGAGATCTTGCCCGAAGTTCTTTGGGCATATCGCACAACTTTGAAGTTCAGTACCGGGGCTACCCCATTCTCATTGGTTTATGGTGCCGAAGCTCTAATACTGACCGAAGTTGGGGATCCAAGTATTAGATTCTAATATGCAATAAAGGAATCAAATGATGAGGCCATGAATATGAGCCTGGATCTATTGGATGAAAGGTGTGAAGCTACCCTTGTTCGATTAGCCTCCCAAAAGCAACAGATCAAAAGGTGGCCAACCTTTGATACTTCAATGTTCGAGACTTAGTATAGGAATGTCACATTAGAAACCTGGAATCCAAACGAAAGGAAATACTAGATTCTCGAGCTCACAGGGAAAGAATCCTATAAGCTCGGAATGATAAACGGAGAATAATTACCAAACAATTGGAATGTAACTCATCTTAAACGATATTAGTGCTAAGGTATGACCCCATTTCATTTCTTTCTATTTTCGGACTAACACTTGTAGGTGGTCGACGAGGAGCGGCACAAAGTTTTAGGTCTAAAAGCACGCGTTGCACTCTTTTTTGCTTGAACCCTTTTTGTCTCAATTGGGTTTTTCGAAAATGTTTCTAATGAGGCAACAATGTATTGTGCTAACTTAGAATCAAAGGCCGATCAAAAATCGGTGTCGAAGATAGAACTAACAGTATCCGAGGTTCACCTGCAATCAACCTCGAATACCGGGGGCCATTATCCTTGGATATCAACCTTTTGCGAGGAAAGTACTTCATAATAGAAGGGTCTTGATAGGTAAGATTTATTGTAAGGGTCAAACGGTCAAACAAACCGTTCCCACATAGGTTGCTCGAGCCCTGGCATAAAACATGTACGCATGTATAACTCGTTCTTCACAAGAACTAAGAGAAGTACTTTCCTTGCAATTATCTCATGTCTTAGAGAAACATTTTCACTTTACAATTTCGTACTTTCGATCTCTTAAGGAAACAAGCTCAAGGGACGATCATAACCAGAGTTCAGATGATCACTCCCGTACTCGGGGACTACCGTCCAGAATACTAACTCGAGCAGATCGAACTATTAATCATCGGGGGCATAAGACCTCTTAGGCAACCCCCGAATTTTAAAGGCCACAGCCATAACCACTTGTGGACTGTTATCTGAGGCAAGCCTAGATAACTCGGGAAAGCAAGCTCACTGGGCTATGCCCGAATTAAAAGGCTACGTATGCATTAACACGACTCAGAGACGTCTGAGAACTATAACAAAAAATAGGCCTTCAAAATTTTCATAACCGATTTTAAAGGCTACCCTCGGAAAACTATGGTCTGAGTTATTGACTTTGGGAGAAGGTTCCCGGTAACCCCGAACCTCCAAGATGACTCAAAAACAACAATAATGTAAAGGCAGGGTTGTTCGAACTTACACAACCTAAGCTATTTTATACTAAGGCATTCTGACCTTTGTGAATACAAGTAATAAAGAAAAGGAAAATTAGATTGCCAAAAGGGAAAAGAAAGCCTTGTATATATTTACACAATAGTCTTTTATAAAAACAAATTATAATGGCCGAAACGGCCTCAAAAAGATGCAAAAGAAAGGCAAATAATACAATGGCCTGAGTGGACTGATCTTCATAGGAGGCAGCATCTCCGCCCTCGGGATCTTCCCCACCTTTAGACTCACTTAAACTCTCTGAGGCTTCTTTGGGAAAGGCCAGCTTCTGAGCCCTGGCTTCTTCTGCTTTGGCGTTCTCGAGTTCAGCCTGTTTATTGAAGCCCTCAGCATGGACTCCCTAGAGGTCTTCCCTTCGAGCTTGCCACTTTGCATTATCTACCATACTTTTGGCCTGCGCTTGGATGGCCTCGACGTCGACCTTATATTGGGCCACTTTAGTATCGGCTTTGGCATTGGCCACTGCCACCTCAGATTTGGCCTCCGCTATTTCATTGGCCACGTTTCCCTTATCAGAATCAGCCACGTCCAATTGGTACTGAAGCTCCTCAATTTTCTTGACCTGCACCAAGGCCTTCTCTCTTCCAGTGCAGAGCTGGATCTTGTCCGACTCTAGTTGATCTTGGGCAGCTTCCCTTTTCGAGGCTAAGATGTCCATACTGTTCTTGAACTCCTCAGCCTCAGCTCGCATTGTATCCACTTATTTCTAAAACTCCCTGATATGTTCAAGCCTCTGCCTGACCTGCAGAATCCGATCGTTAGTTGTTATCTCCAATTCATCTTCACTATCGTGAAGTACTTGGCATACCTGCTCGGCCATCTCGGCATGCTTATCCCGAGCTATTACAAAATCGGCCTGAAGCTTCTCATTGAGAAGCTTGTAGGTGTCACTTTTCTCAGTGAGGTCCCGGACCTGGGCACCGTGGTGAGTTAATTCCTCCCGGTATCATAGGAAAGCATCGTGATGCAGCACCGAAGCCTGCAAGCATAAGGGAAGATGTTATGGTTATTTACAACTTTAAAAGTTTGAATATATGAGAAGAAAAGAAGCGCAAATTTACCCAGTTTAATTCTTGTTGGGATTTATTGAATAGGCAAGGGGTTTCCACCTCGTTCATCAGTGCCTTATTTTCTTTGGTCACCAAGAACCGAAGGTACCTAGCAACCCCCACGGGGTATAGAAAACCTGGGAATCCTCAGGGACAGGAATAACTTGGGAGACAGGAATCGATCTACCAGTTTTGTGCCCGATGAAGACTCGGCGGCACCCGATGACGGTACCTTCCTTGGCACCGGCAGGTCACCAAGAAGCCAACATGGCGTCTGAAATATGAGGGGACCCGATTATGTTGATTGCCCCAAGTTCATCTCTCGAGACACTTTCCTCTGCTCGAGAAGCGTCCCCTCCGACCTCTCTCTCGACCCCCTAGCTTGGGGCGGGATGGCCTCAACCTTTTCTTGTTCGAGAGCTTCGGCTAAGACTCCCCCATTGTCCTCTTAGTGTGGGGATGGAACGATTTTGGCACCTGCCAGTTCAGAGGACACTTGTACCACCACACCTGCCCGCACACGGGCCAATAACTGGGATTTCTCTTCTTCTTCTTTTTCTTCTTCTTCTTTGAACTTGTCCCTCAATCGGCAAATTGAGTCTGAGGACATAGCATCAGTGTTTTCCCTAGGCTTGCGTGACCTCTTCTTCAGTTTCTTCTTTTCCGAGCCCGGGGAACTTGGAGCCCCTTTCCTTTTCTTCTCTTTGGCCTGCTTTGGAGCAGGTGGTTGGGGAAGGACTTCTTCGTCACCAGATGGGGGCCTCATTGCAACATCATTCCTAAGGCCTACAAAGGAAAAAAGATGAGAACGCTCGAGAAGAATCCCGAACGTTAACCGTTCTAAGAAAGAAATTTACCATGCTTGCGGGCCTCCCATCGGCCCTTCGATAACTCTATCCAAGCACGCTCGGAGTATGGTCTCTGTGACACCAGGCCCTCGACCCATTGCTTGCGTTTGAGAACTACATCCGAAACCTGGGCCATGGCTGCAACACTAAGAACATCGATAAGGAAGAAGATAAGAGAAAGAACGACAAGATTAAACATTCAAGGCGAAGTACTACTTACGATTTGTGTTCCATTTCTCAAGAAATGGCATGTCTTTGGTGGGGATCAGGTCTGAAGTCCTTATTCGAACAAATGGGCCCATCCAACCTCGGTAACGAGCCTCGTCTATACTCGAGAATGGGGCCTTGATGGCCCGACGGTCAAGCTTGATTAGCCCTCTCGATAAAGTCGGGGACTGTAAAGGCGCATAAGGTGATCGATGGTGAAGGGATATCCCTCGATTTTGGTTACGAAGAATCGGAGGAGGATCACTATTCTCCGGAAGGAAGGATGGATCTGGCCAAGGGTCATATCGTACCTCTTGCAGAAGGTGACGATAATAGGGTCTAAGGGACCCAATGTGAAGGGGTAAGTGAAAACACTTAGAAAACCATCCACATGGGTAGTGATCGAATCCTCGGGTGAAGGTAACACACATGTTTATCGACCCAGCTGTAGTCTTCTTTAACCATGGGAAGGAGATCATAGGTTATTGTGCATATGTACCTCAAGACAGCGGTTCACATCGACCCGGTACTGAGGATGTCTTTTCAATACTAATATCGGTGATAGTAGGGCACCCTCCCGGAACGAAATCCTCAAGGGGATATTCCACCGTAGCTCCGTCATTGGCGGGCCTGATGAAGAGGCGGCCTCCTTTTGCGGTACAGTCTTAGAAGTTTTCGCCATTGTAGAGCAGAAGAAAAGGGTATTAGGATGGTAAGAGGTTTGATAAAAGTTCAAGAAATTTGGGTGCAAGAATTGCAAAGAAGGGATATATGTAATAAAATAAGAAAAAAGGAGCTTTGAACGTAAAATTTGAATAGAAGAAAGTTACAATACTTATAGCTTGCAGATGATGGTTCAGAACCCATGGTGGCCGACCAGCAACTGAGAGGCATTTAATACCTTTGGTAACTGGACCAACAGGACATTTCGATGTCATTTGTTTCTTACGTCATAATCAGGTGTATCGGTGACGTTCATTGCCTACGTCATGGCCCATCGAGGCAGGGCTCAAAAGTTCATATCATTTCTCATTATCTTCTCTCCGAGAAATGATGGGACTATCTTTATACGGTTAAAACCAGGCTTGTCCTTCGTGTGACTATTCGAGATTGAAATATGATAGGTCCAGGTCCGACCTCGTGTTATATCGAACCATGATGCAAAGATAAATCATCGAGCTCGTGACCCAGAGACCGATCAGGATTGATATCGAAGGATGATCAAGATCGATCAAGATAGAGATCAAGCAAGATCGAGGGAAACTTACCGAGCAACATAACAAAAAGCCAAAATATCCGCAATCAGGCAAGGATCGCGGTGGAAATCCCGACACGTATCAAGAAGAGGCCGATTAAATAGGCAATCATAGGATTTCTTACCACTTATAGAACTATATCACGAGTAGGACTACCATACTATATAAAGGGTAGTCTTATCATTTGTAAAGGAGATGATATTGAAGCAATATAAAGCAATATACCATCATTTTCTAACTTTCACTATATTGTTACTCTGTTCATATGTCAGCTAAAACATCTTTTGGTTCAAGGGTGACTGAACTCGAGAGCCAAAGCTATTCGATTTGTGTGGTTTGCATTTATTCTTTTATCATCAATTTTAATATTAATTTATTATTCTTTATTTGTACTAAGTTATATCACGTTTTCTTAAAACCGCGTATAAATTCAATTGTTATCCAATTTTGGGGGTAAACATTGTGCAACCTCAATGGCCTATGGAAATTAACTTAAACTAAAATAAGGGGGAAAAAGAAAATAGATAAGTAATAAGGGGAAAAAGTATCTTTTCACAAGAGTTAAGTGTAACTATTCATAAGACAATAAGTCACTTCTCTCTGCAAAAATTTGGTCTATGAATATACAGTGGTAAGCAGGATATTTAACAATGCCCAACTCAATAAGTAAAAATGTTGACAGGTCCTGCTCTCCATTAGTGAAAAATAACCTTTAATGGAAGCAAAAGTTAGAAGACCACATGCGACGAGGGAGGCACTTACTCGAACATGTGTCTCTAGGTCTGCTCCGGGTACAAGTGTTTCTACACGGAGTCCCCGACCGGAGGACAAGCAATCGAAAAGAAGACGCTCCTTCGTAGCCGAAAAAAAGAATAAGAGGGCGAAGACTACTTCCCCCGAGTCGTCTCCGGAAATTGTGGTGACTAGCCCTCCTCCCGGGCTGGTCATAGACACCATGATGATCGACGATGATGGAGAAGATAGTGATGGGGAAACTTCTCTACATAGAAGGCGATGAGTCTCATCAACTCAATAGAATGCTTAACCTGTTGAGTTGTTACACAAACCGAGGATGATGTCTCGGAACTTTGGGTGGAGTTTGAGATGGTAGAAAATGCCAACTCCTGTTTTCGAGTTTCAGTCGCTGTGCCAGGTATTGTGGGGCTGAGTACCGGGTCCCTTCCATCTTTAGTTGGCGAGCAACCAAAAACTAGCACTGCATTTGTCGGGGCTGCTTCTCACCCTTCATCGCCATCAGCTTCATCTCAATCTTCACCAACTCTTCCATCAGCAACTGCTACATCATCTCCACTGTCTGCATCTGTCTGAGAAGAAGGTGTTCCTCTTCACCAGTCCCCAGTTCATGGGAATTTGGGGCAAACTTATGTTGCCCCCTCTATAGATCCGCAAAGGAGGAGGAACATTACTCTCTTGATCTCCACCGGATGCAACTTGCTATCCTGGCCAGTGGAACTTGCTAATTAACTGAAGCCTTTGGCTTCAGAGATGGATCGAAAAAGATATAGGCTCTCTCGGGAGAGTGCTTGTTGCACAACGCCGTAGTGGTACATCCTTTACTTACTTCGTTATTTCTTCTATTTTTGCTTAAAAATAGCATGAGTTTGCCTTTCTTGCTTTGTAGGCCAACTTTCTTGCTTTTGAAGGCTTCCAAAGGTTGATTCGAGAAAAGGAAGAACTTACCTCCGCACGGGGTCAGCTTTTGGTCGAGTGGGAGCAAACTACCGTTCGTCTCAGAACTGGAAGCCAAAGCTGGTTAGGTCGTTATATTAGAGGCTCGTTTGTAGTAAAGCGAGCAAGAAGTGGTAAACTTTAGCCAAGAGATTGGCCCGTTGAGGGTTAAATTTGACGAAGCCAGGGCCAAATGAGCTGAAGTACATAATGACGTTCTTATTGTAACCGACCACGAGGCTACCTCCACTGAGAGATTGGACAACTTGGAAGTAGCCTTGACCTCCAAAGTGGAAGAGCTTGCTGCTGCAGGGGTGAAACATGACGACTTAGAGGAGAAGTATAAGAAGACTTTCGCGTATAATAGGCTCTTTAGCTCAATTGTCCATGACCTTGATGTTAGCCTCCGGTCTGCTAGATCCACCCGGGAAAACCTTTCTACTGAGGTAACCCAAATCAAAGAAGAACTTAAGCGTCGAGCGGCTTCCCTCGTTGAGAAACAAAACTTTGAAAGAGGCCAAAGCTGGTATCATTGACTTTGATGCTGAAATTGCTAAGGTCCTTGAGCTTGAGTTAGCTGCTAAAAGTGGTCTCCCGACAGAGCCTGACGTCTCCCGTTGTGAAACTTTGGGAACTGAAGAGGAAATGGAAGGCTAAGATGCTGAAGGCCACACTGATGAAGGCTAAAATGTTGAGCCATCAGCGAATCTACCCGCTTCCCCTGGGGGCGCGGACACTTCTCTTCCTCCAGGTTCCGGAGATGCAGCGGTTTAGCTTTTCTTCTTCTTCAACTTTTGTATCTGTGCCACTTTGGCACGTTATTGTAAATAATTACATCTTTTTGCTCAAGTATTGTTTGAGTCTTTCTTTCATTTGAATGTTTATGCAAGTTGTGCACTATCGTTTTCTTTTGCCTAAGTGGTTTGCGCAAGTTTTACTATTTGCATCTTATTACGTAAAGCCATGGGTGTATTTTTCCCTGAAAGCATTTTGATTCCGGACATAAGTTCTTCTGAAATCAACCTTTTAACGTGAGAATTTTCATAATAGGGTGCCCTCTTACGTTGACGATGCTATTGAAAAGGACGTCTCCTGCTCATTACGACACAAGCATTTGAAGTACTTGTTTAACTTTCAAATGATAAAATTAATTCATCAGAAAAGAAACAAGGTGAAAAATACAAAAACTTTATTTTATTCCTTCTGTTTTCAAAAAATACATAAGCATTCGTTATGTTAAAGACGCGCAATCCCCGGTCCCGACGACACAATTGTGTTCCCAGTTTTTGTGCTTTGATTGACGTGTCAGTCATTGTTGCTTCATTCTCATATTATCCCCCTCCCAAGTGTTCGAATACAAAGAATGCGAATTGGAACACTATGAAACTTTGCTTCCCCTTAGGAAAAACGAGAATTGCTAGATAAGCTTCTACTCGGTAACAAACTTTGCTTCCCATTAGGAATTTATGCTATCGAGCAAAACACTATGTAACAATCCTCTAGTGGTTTGTACTTATGAATGGTCGAGTAACCTTTGCCTGATAATTATTGTGGGATTATCAAGGATTTCGATAATTATCTTCCATTGATTCTCTAGGTTTGTCTTCTAAGCATCTTTTCAAAGATCTTGTGTAGTAACGCCTGGAACTTGACCATCCTTCTTCATTGTGTTCCTTCTCCTTTGGATTGAGAGATGTAACCCGCAACCTTAATCTGGAGATGGCTTGAGTGATCTTTTCTCTGATGACTTCCTATGGGGTTTGATATTCCTTTGCTGCTTCCCGGACCCTTTCCCAGTGCGGATGAGTGCTGATATAATTCCAGCTTGCCCATTCTTTTGGCCATATTTCTCTTGAGATGCACCTGTTTTGCTGGAAGATAATTTTCTGTGCTTCACTATATTCTTCTTCCATGGATAAAATGGACACGGGACATTTCCACCAGAATGGTACTTCTGTTTGCGCCTGGACTTTTCCATTGTAATCTTCACTGGCCTATGGAACATGAATACCTTTGCTTTGTAGGAATAATTGAAGCATTTTATCCAATATCTTCAAGGCTTGAACCATAATAGAAATATTTTAAGAGCATGTTCAATGTTATTAAAATCCTTGAAGACGTTGCACTTGACTTCCATGAAAATATAATACTGATGACATAGGTACTAGGAAAACCATAATAGTTCTTGTGGAAAATCCATGGCTTGTGCTATGAATATGTGGCAGAATGGATATTCTGGATTGATCCCATAAGGCATGAGAATAAATCCTTCATGTTGCCGGAAAACCTGGAGCTCATAATAAGTTATCCTTTCCATTATAATTGATGGATCAAAAAGATCCATGAGATTGAACAACTCCGGTGAATGATCCGGGCTTTAATGAACTCATTCTTGGTACATTTGGAAATGTGAAGATGTGGCTGATTAGCTTTTGTTTTGACTTCATCTTCACTGGGAAAAATCTCTTTGATAATTCTTTCGGTTGAGATAGAAAATCTGCGAGGATATTATCCTTTCCTTTCAGGTACTTGACTTAAACTTGTATGGAGAGAACAATTGGGCCCATCTGAGAATCTGAGGATTGGGAATAATATTTGCATTTATCTGGATCATCTTTGGGAAGACCTTCACGTCTATTTCTATCAGAAATATTATATAAATCATGAAAGAAAATGAATTTCATGATTCCAGTCTTCACTGCAAGAATTTCCTTGAAAGTGGAGTGATAATGTTGCTCGACATCTTTGAACTTTCCGCTAGCATATCCGCATATTTTCCTCTGGCCATCTTTTTCTTCAAATAAAATCGCACTCCAGTATTCATTCCTGGCATTAGTTTGCAGTATCTTCTTACCTTTTGAAGGGTTGTAGAGAGACTTGACATCTTTAGATATCTCCTTTATTTCCCTGACTTCCTTATCTTGTTCCTTTCCCTATGACAGAGCATTTTGCTTGAGCATCTTTGTGAGCGGAGAAATGCATGTTGAGATATTTGGGATGAAATCTCTTACATAATTTACTACATCCAAGAACTGTTGGATCTGCTTTGTTGTGAGGCCGATATTAGGAAATTTTAGCAATTCCTGACATATATGTGATCCTGGACTGTATGCACCTTGGACAAAATACATTCCGAGAAAATGAGTCTCCTTTTGAGCAAGAACCATCTTTTTTGCTGAAAGCATTATCCCGTATTGGGTTACCAATGCCTCAAATTGATGAAGTAAGTTGACATGTTCCTCGAATGTATCGCTAAATAACAGGATCTCATCAATGTAAACTAAAAACATATGGAGGATGGGTTGGAATATTTTTATCATGGATTCTTGTAACAAGGAGGATGCGGTTTTGAATCCGAAGGGCATGACATTCCATTGGAAGTGATGATCGGGGATACAAAATCCCATTTTGACTCTTTCTTCGGTGTGGATTCCCAATTACCAAAATCCAGATTTAAGATTAAACTTGGAAAATTATTTGTCCTTGGCTAAGTGGGAGAAAAGAGTGAATTTATTTGGGATAAGGAATTTATCATCTTGGAGGAAATGGTGGCTGGTAGTTAATAACTAACTTGAGTTTTCCTCTTATTTGGTCACCTCTTTTGTTGACATAAAAATCTTCGTATACCCATTGTGAATCCGATGGCTCTATTAGATCAAATTCCAAGAGTTCTTCCCATTATTTCTTTGCAAGATGAAGATGATCTGGATTCATGCCCAAATGACTGGCTTTTGTTGGATTGATGCTTTTATTCTTCTTAAAAGGTAGCTTGATAAAAAACTCTTCATTCTTCCATAATGGGCTTTTTCCTTTCTTAAAAACAATCCTTGTGGGATTTAGCACATGAATGCTCAATGATATTTTGTTCAATCTCCTTGATTTGTTCGTCATTGGTGATTTGGAATAGCATTGGAATTTCAGAATAAGGTTTGAAATACTTCTTAAAGGTTAACCCGTTAGCCCTGATGTAGAGTTGATCTTTTAGTTGTTTGCAAATGTCGAATCAAACAATAAGATCTTTTCCTGAGACATCAGACCCTATCAGCTTGGTTCTGTACTTCAATCCTGGAAAGAACTCAATTGTGACCTGGTGCTTTGTGATGACGGTGGTAGTCAAGATTCCATTTGATGCAGTGTTGACATCCTTAGAGTGTGGCACCCATTGATCTTTAGGGAGAACAGTAGGATTTATGAGTGAACAAGCAGCTCCAGTGTCAATGAATGCAATGACTCGAGTTGGTTTATCCCATTTGGATGGATAAACCTTGAGTTCCACTTGAGGGATGAGAGCGTTGATCTTTTCCTGGGCTTTAGCTGCTGGTTCTGACATTTGGTAGTGGTCATCAGCATGATCTTTGTATAGATAAATAGAGAATAAGATTTCTTAAGTGGATTCATCGTCCATAGAGAATATGGACTCGAGGTCCTCTTCTTTTCCGAGATGTATGCCAGTGTAATCTTCAATCTCTTCAAGGAGTTGGACAGATTTCCTTGATTGGGGACAATCTTGCGAAATGTTCGATCTTGTGGCAGATAAAGCATCTGTTCTTTTTATGAAAATTTCCTGGCCTCCTTCATCTGAAATATTTTGTGCGCCTCCTGGACCTTGATTTCCCATCGGGAATATTTGGCCATCCCTCCTGAATCCTCTCCATCGCCTAGATGTGTGGCACGAACATCCTGATTCGGTGATCTGATCAGATTTACGACATGCTTTATCAAGCACTGGATTGTGTTGGATAATTTATTTTAGGGCAGAGCGCTTCGTACAAATGTCATCCAATGCGACGAAAATAGCTTATCTGATGTAGCCGACTTGTGGGATTGTTATTGACTGGAACTTTTCTTCAATGAGGGTCATGGTTCGGCTTGCCAACAACTTTGGAAGGGAAGAGACAAAGGCTTGCTTCAGGTTGATCTCTCCGCCGATCTCGAAGTATATCTTTGTCATTTTTTGAAAATGCTTCTCAATGTCATTTCTATCGAATGACACACACTTCATCTCGAAGAGTTGTCTTCGCATCTTTTCTTGTCTTTGGACTGTATATCCACAGAAAACATCATGTAGGATTCTAATGTTGAAGGCCAAGTCATGGGAAGTAAGAAAAGTATTTTTTGTCTTGAATCCCAAGTGAGTTCCACTAATCTCTGAGGATTCCTGAGAACCGTGAAGTGAGTTCTGACACGATGATATACTTTTCTCGTTCCACCAAAATTTTGGTCACCATCCAAGTATAGAAGTCTTGAATCCTTTGAGGCCATTGTGAAACCTTGACATCATCTAATATGAAAGTGTGGAAACCAGTTCCAACTAGTTTTGACATTATGGGCTCATATCTTCTTTCTGGAATTGGTTCATTTTCCATGCCTTCTTGATCCTCATCTACTTCAGATATTTCTAGGTCTCTTGGCTTGTTTATAAATAATCAAGGATCATCTTCTTCGGAAGAGTTTGTTGTGGATTTATTGCTTGATTGAGAGCTATCTTCCATTCTATCATCGTCTGATGAATTTAGAGATTCTGACCATGTGGTATCTCCTTCTAACATATTTCTTGGTTGGGAGACACAAAGGTTTGGACCCTTTTGATCAGAATTTATTAAGTTTTCGGGGTTGGACCCTTTTGAACTTTCACCATGATCTCACCACTTCTTGGTTTGTTTTTGGGCTGCAAGAGCATCTTTCCTTTCCCGAACCATTTTTGCAATATCAAAATCATGTTCTTCTTTTAAGAGTTGAGTGAAAGAAATAGGATTTTGTGTGTTAGTAGGAAAAGTAGAAAAGGTGTAGTCCAATTTTGGTGAGGAATATTCTTGTGGCGACATAGGGGAGAAGGTAGGTTTTGAAGGGAAAACTGGGGTCTTTTGTGACTCAAAGTGTTCATTTCTCAAAAGTTCAATTTGTTCTCTGATGGAAATCGTCGCCTTTTATTGTTGTTGGAAGAATTGAAAACGTGAAGTTCCTGACGGACAAATCTCATATTGTAAATTTGCCAATATTAGTTCCAAGGCTTTGATTAGTCCTGCATGGTGAGACGATGTCTTCTCCACCTTTTTCTCAACTGCTCATCATTTTTTTTTGTGTATGGACCAGGTTCTTTATAGTGTTGCCAATGTTGTTCTGCACTTTGTTTTGGCAGATGGAATTTTCTGATTGCCATTTCATTGTTGCCTCGATATCACTCATTGGGGGGGGGGGGGGGTTTCTCCAGTAGGTAGCACTATGTTTTTTTTGGGGACTTTTGGAGCATGGCTTGTACCCTCTTTTTCAAAAGGTTGAAGTGAAGGAAACTCTTGGGTATGAATAGAGCTGGAAGGGCTTAGCATGAATATGTGTGGTTGTGTGGGTTTTGGGGTTTTTTGAGTTGGTGATGTTTTAGGTTCAGCTGGCTTTTTGGATTTTGAGGTTTGAGCTAATGGTGGTTTGGGATTGGGTATGGTTTCCCTATCTTCCCAGCTTGGAGTGAATTTTTCTGGTAATTTTAGCCATTCTTGGGGTTTGTAACTGACAAGCAATTCAGATGTACCTGGGCAGCTTAATGAGCCAATTGAAGGATCTTTATTTTCATATTTGGCTCAAAAGTGCTTTTCAGTGGTTTTCCTTTTTTTTTCTTCGACTTTGGTTTGGTTTCGTTGAGGCCAAATCTTAACCAATTATGTGGGTGGTGTTCATTATATTCTCCAATTGGATCTTTCAAACAGTCTTGGCAGTCCCAACCAAATTCCCATAGCCCGTGTCCCGTGAAGGGGCATTTGAACCACCAAACTCTTCTACGCTCTTTGTCAATATGGTGACACCAGTCATGTTTTTCCATGATAACTAGTATATTCCAGAAGGGTTCGCTTTTAAGGTCAGGGTCTGTATATTTGGGTTGGATCATTTGGCAAGAAAAGATAGTTTTATTGGGATTTTTGAGATGGGAATAGTCAAAGCTTGTGGAAACGGTTTTGTCATTTCTTTTGGTAAAGGTTGGCTCACTAGATTGCAGAGATTCCTCTGGTTCCCTTAACTTTTCATAATTTTTGGTCAAATAATCAGGAAGGATTTTGACGAGCTCATCTCTGGGGATTTGTCTGGGTATTTGGGTGCACATGGTGTTTCCTTGGGTAGCATAAATATTCAAGAGTAGAGCATTTTCTCCTCCGGGAAGGCAGAGATCCATGGTATGATTTTGGACCCGCCACGCCATTTGGTGATGAAGAGTGGCTTGGATAGCATCTTTGGCTTGTGTGGCTCCCTGGATTTGGACTTGGATTTTTAATGCTTCGGTTAGGTATGGGTCATGAAGGGACATTTTGAAATTTGGATAGATAGTTATGAAGACAGTCCCATCATTCAAGGTAACCTTTGTAGTACCCAAATTTGCATGTTGGTACTCATAGTATCTTGTATCCAGAAGAAAAAGTCGAGCAACAACTGGTTGACCTTTTCTTCCGTGTGATATGTTAAAGCAATTCAGATAGCACCAAAATGGATATGGATAAAACCATGATCTCTCTATTGTCTGGGAAAATCATCTAGGATTTGAAAGGTGATAAATTGTTCCGCTCGAGTGGCAAGAATAGGATGTTGGTTAAGTTTTGAGGCAGCAACATATTCTTTGACTCTTTTGGTCTGTGTTGGACTAGGTAACAAATTTGGGTCCATAGTGTAAATGATTTTTTGGCAAAAGTTGAGTAAGGGTTTATGGGGGGTAGTTCAGTGGAGGATACCTTCTGTTCATCAGGTAGGATATCTACTTCATAGAGGTAATCGTATTTTTTGGACAAGGTTTTAGATAGAGTAGGGGACATATTCATTTTTGCAAGGGAAGAGGATGATGGAAATGACTCAGATATATTACGTTAACTGTTCCTCCCTTCGAAAGGATGGTCTGGCTCTGATACTACAATATATGTCAGGAACTTCTCAAATTTTCTGATACCAGCCTCACAACAAAGTAGATCCAACAGTTCTTGGGTGTAGTAAATTATGTAAGAGATTTCAACCCAAAAATCTCTACATACATTTTGGTGCTATCCGAATCGCTTTAACATATCACGGAAGAAAAGGTCAACCCGTTGTTACTCGACTTTTTCTTCTGAAAGGGAAAGAATTACAAGGGGAAAATGGCGCCGATAAAGAAACCAACAACGGCCAAAACGGCCTCAAAAAACAAAAGAAAAAACGTTTAAAAAGCTCCTTAGTGGCCTAATCTTCATTGGGAGTCGCGTCGTCTCCTTCAGGGTCTTCACCACCTTCGGGCTCATCCGAGTCATCAAACCCCTCAGAATCCTCCTCTTCGGTATAAGCCAGCTTCCTAGCTGTGGCCTCCAATATTTTTGCATTCTCGATCTCAACCAGCAAGTCGAAGCTTGAGCTTGAACTCCTTCGAGGGCCTCCTTTCGGGATTGGAATTTCATATGCTCCACCATATATTTCACTTGCTCCTGAGCTGCATCGGCATCGGCCTTATGTTGGGCCACCTTATCATCAACTTCGGCCTTGACCTCAGCAATCCTTGACCTAGCCACCTCATGTTCCTTGGCCAAAATTTCTTGGCTGGAGACCGCCGAGCTCAGCTGAGACCGGATCTCCTCGATTGTTTTAGCCTAGGTTGAAGCTTTCTTCTCTGCAGCCAGAAGCTGGGCCTCTGTCGATGCCAGTTGATGACGTCCAAATCCACTACTACAAAATAAATGGATACGGTTGCATGCGATATAATTTACCCAACTATGAGTCGGAGTCAAATCCCACAGAGAACAATATGTAGGCAATAAGGTGTGTAAGAGAATTATCACTTATTATGCTAAGACAAATACTTAAAAATGTTTTGAGAATATATATATAACTAATTGCAAAAATTTAAACTAACCTAGAGAGCAAATAAAATGATCAATGGCTACAAGCATGGACGCATTGGGAATTATACTCAAGTAACGATCCAATGTATTTCATGATTTTACAAACATGAGCGAGTTTATGTTGATTAGCCTCGGGTAATAATTCTATATTAGCTTCTTTCAAAGACTAACAAGACTTCCTAATTGAATTATCCCTAAAACAATTAAGAGATTAAGCACACCCGAATATGGCTATAAGTAGTTCAATCCTATCCCTATGTAGAATCTATAAAATGAGGGTTAAAGTCTCAAGTTCTTGTTAAATAATCTTTCCCAAACCCAAATTATTTTTTCCAAAATTAATTCGAAGTAAATGGGCAAGTCCTACGGTTAGCTAATCCCTTTGGAAACATTAAAGAACAATAATAATTAAAGAAACAATAACTCACTTCATAATAAACAAAAATCGTTCAATACATAAGCAGAACAAGATATTTAATCCACACTTTAAATATGAATATTTCCATAAACAAGATTCATGTGTTGGAAAAAAATACTACACACTTAAATATATAATTCAAAGTAAGGAAATGAAGTAATGAACATAAATGGGTAAGAAATTCTCAACCAAAAGCTTCAAATCTTCAAGACCCAAGTCTGTGTGCAAGAACCCTAGCTCCAAAACTTGTCTTCTCTTCTCAAAATAAGCTAAAGATGTCCAAAGACTGCCACAAATCTGTTTCCAATAACCTGTCGTGTATTAAAGGGTTTGGAGCCAAAAAATGTGAAATTACAGAAGTACCCAGAACCGAGGCACGATATTCACAATTGCGAACCTTGAGATTACTGTTGCACATCGCATTTGCGATCTTTATGTTCGTAATTGCGAACTTGGCACTGTGCACTTGGTTTCGCATTTGCGATGGAGATCTTCGCATTTGCGAAGGTTGACTGTCTGGTTTGACTACACATTTGCGACTCTCTTTTCACATTTGCAAACATTGACTAGAATGTTTGACTTCGCATTTGCGAAGTTGATGTCACAATTGCGATATCTGAGGCATTTTTCTAGATTTTCTTCTTTTCAACTTCTTTTTGACTCGTTTTCACTTAGTTTCTTCATGATCACTTCTAAATCACATAAAACTATAAAATATAAGTAAACGACATTAAACACATGATTCTATCAATTAAACATGGAACAAATCTAAGCTTAAAGATGAGATAAGTTGATAAAATACCAACTTATCACCAGTTGTGCCTGGACATTCTCCTTTTCCGAGGATAGGAGGTCCATGTTTTTATTCCATTCTTCGGCCTCAGCTTTTACTGTATCCACCTCTGCCTGGAGCTGCCCGGTCTGTTCAAGTCTCTTTTGGATTTGCAGGTTCGGACCGTCAGCCACTGTGTCCAAATCATCATCATTATCTACAAGTACTTGTCTTACCTGTTCGACCCATTCGACATGCTCCTTCCGAGCCGCTTCTAGCTTTGCCTGGAGTTTCTCACTGAGAAGCTTGTAGGTATCCCTCTTCTCAGTAAGCTACCAAACCTCGACCTCGTGTTGGGATAACTCCTCCTGATTTCATAGGAAAGTTTCATTGTGAAGTACAAAGGCCTGCAAGCATAATGAAAAGTGTTGCGATTGTTTGCAACATAAAATCTAAAGTACATAGTAAAGAGGCACTCGAAGTTACCCGATTCAACGCCCGTTGAGCTTCATTGAATAGGCAGGGCGCTTCCACCTCGTCCATCTTTGCGTGGTCCTCTTTGATCACCAAACACCGAAGATATCTAGCAACCCCACGGGGGCGGAGAGAACTCGAGCATCCTCTGAGATAGAGATAATTATTGACCGCTTTCGGTCAGGATCAACACTCGGAGCTGGGAACCGATCCACTAACTTCGGGCTCGAAGAAGACCCGCTGGCTCCTGAAGATGGTTCTTTCTTTGGCACCGGTAAGCCACCAAACCCGATGACGTCCTCCGAGGCGGTAGATTCTAAGCTATACAAGAATTTATTGAGATCTGCTGGCCCCTGAGGCCCCTCGTGTGAATGCTCTTTTATCATGTCGGCCTGGATGATCATAGAGTCGGAGAATAAAGGGGACCCAAAGATATCAATCACCCCAAGCGTATCTTTCACGGTATTTTCCTCCTCCAGAATAGTACCGGCCATGGTCTCCTTCTCGACCTCCCTAGTTTGGGGCAAGGCGGTCTCACTCTTCTCCAATTCAGAGACCCCGGTCACTGCCTCCTAAATAACCTCCCTGGCTCGAAGTAATGCATTGTTGAATCGCACCTGAGCCATCATCTCATAATTTTCTTCCTCTTGTTCTTTGGACTCATCCCTTAGTCGGTGGACTAAGTCCCTTGGTAGGGCGCCGGTGCTTTCCCTGGGTTTTCACACCTGCCTCCTTTTCGGTTTCTACTTCTCTTAGTTCGTGGAACTCGGAGCCCCTTTTCTTTTCTTCTCTTCTGCCTGATTCGGAGCAGGTGATTGGGTGGGGATGTCACCTTTTCCGGACGGGGGCCTCATTACAACATCCTTCCCAAGGCCTACAAAGGAAAAAAGATGAGTAAGATCGAAAAGAAACCCAATTGATGTCTGTTCTAGGAAAGAATATTACCATGAGAACGAGCCTCCCACCGGCCCTTTGAAAGTTTTCACCACGCGCACTTGAAATAGGGATTCTGTGATACAATGCCCTCGACCCACTCCTTGAGTCGGGGAACTGAATCTGGCATCCGAGCAATAGCTGCCCCACGAAACATCGATAAGAAGGAAGGAAAAAGTAAAAGGCGTAAACGCAATATTAAAGCAAAGTTATACTTACGTTTCATGTTCTATTTTTCGGGAAATGGCATATCCTCAGCTGGGATTAAATCAGAGGTCTTCACTCGAACGAATCGATGCAACCAACCTCTGTCTCGATCCTCGTCTATGCTCGAGAATGGGGCTTTTGAGGCCCGACAGACAAGCTTTATCAATCCCCCTCGATAGAGTTGGGGACTATACAGACACATGAGGTGGTCGATGGTGAAAGGACAGTTGTCAATTTTACTTACAAAGAAGCGGAGGAGAATTTCGATCCTCCTGAAGGAGGGGTGAATTTGACCAAGGGTCACCTCGTGCCTCTTGCAGAAGGCGATGATGACCAGGTCCAAACGGCCCAACATGAAGAGATAATATTGATTCCTCGGGCATAGACACCACCACGTGCTTACCATCCCAATTGCAGTCTTCCTTTACCTTGGAGAGGAGGTTGTCGGTGATCGAGCATATGTATCTAGAGACCGGCTCGCACCGACCCAGTACGAAAGAAGTTTTTTTGACTTTGCAGTCAGCACCGGTTGGGCACCCCCCAGGAATGAACATAGTTAAAGCAGGCTCCAGTGTCTTTTCCTCAGTAGCAACAGATAGAACGTTTTCCTCTTTAGCCTGTCGCAAAGCAGATGGAGCATCTTTATGGGGAACGGACTTTGAGGTCTTCGCCATTTTTAGGGAAGCTAAGAGAAAAGAGGAAGTTAATAGGACGTGTTTGATAAATTGAGGTAAAGAGCAGAAGTTCTTATGAAGTGATCTCAGAAGTAATCAGAGAATTGATGTTGGGGAATATAGAAATATCTAGTGTACGAGGGCAGAGGCTTTGAAAGTAAAGTTTCAATAAGATAATGAGGGGGTATTTATAGTTTGCAAACAACAATTCAAAATCCGTAATGTCCGAACACTAACTGACGAACATTTAATGCCATTTAAGAAGAGACCAGCGAGACGTTTCTTCAGTTTTGTCATTTATGGCATGAAGATCGAAGGCTCATATCATTTCTCATTGTTTAATCTCCAAATAATGAGGGGACTATCTGTATACGGTCAAACTCGGGCTCGTCTATTGCATGACAGGTCGGGACTGAAACGTGATGGGTTGAAGCTCAACCGCGAATTATATCGAACCAAGGTACGAAGTTAGATTATCGAGCCCATGACTCCGGAACCGACCCCGACTCCGAACAAGATTGAGGAAACTTTATCGGGCCAAATAACAGAAGGCCAAAATATTCGTAATCGGTCGAATATCATGGCAGAAATCTCGGCACGTATCAATGAGAGGCCGATTAGTTAGCAAATTATGAGGTTTTCTACCTTTTATAGGATTGCATTTAGAGCAAGACTCCCCTACTATATAAAGGGGGGTCTGATCATTTGTAAAACACATTGTAACATGCATCCAAAAGGAATACACTGATATGTCTAGCTCTTATTATCTTGTTATTATGTTTTGACATCGATCGAGGCATTCTTTAACTCGAGGGTGACTAACCTACAAGGCTAACACTGTTTAACTTATATTAATCCGTTTTCTCAATTTGTATTAAATTATATCATGTATCCTTAAAACTGCGTATAAATTCAATTGTTATCCGATTTTGAGGGTAAACAACAATAAAGACAACTAAAAAAGGTCATGAAAAAAAGTACATATAGTTTCAAAATAAGGGAAGAAACCTAAGCAAATTAAGTTGTTAATCAACAAAACGTTTCCGAAGAACATAGATTGAAAATAAAAAGATACCAAAAAAAGGAATAGAGAAAACAAACCAAAAAGTTGGACCAGGGAAGAAGGAAGGCAAAATACGGTATTTGGGTGGATCATATAAAAAGAAAAAATAATATTGTATAGTCGTTCTCAAAATAATAGCTGAATATATATATATATATATATATATATATATAAAATATAAATTTTATACACTTTTTTTGGCTACCGAATGCAAATAAAATATGGCGCGGACTAAAAGTGATAATACCCTTTTAAAAAATAGAGAATAAAATATGATTATGGAGTAATAAGTAAGTACATTATTAGAGAGAATAATATGAAATAATCCCACCACATCAAATCGATTGTTTCAAAAAATGAGGCTTTTTATTATTTCAGAACAATGAATTTAACAATACAATAAAATCAATTTTAAATAAAAATTCAAAAAAAATATTATTTTGGGATACAATGGATAACAACAATCCAAACAAGTGGTTAATAAAAGAAGTGAAAATAAAAAGTAGTAGTCATTGTGGTACAACAAGAAAAAGCCTAAAACAAACTTTGGTCTCTACGCCCACTGACCTATATACATTTTGGTCAGAATGTATGTTCAAAGTTTATAAGTAGAGTTAATTTAGGCCCAAGTGAAGTTTGTTTTGACGATTGACAAAGGAACTCAAGCATGCACTAGGTCCATATACAGTGTACATAGACATGAGCAGATTCAAGCACAAGGCATGAACGTGAAGGAGATAAGATTAAGTGGTTATATTTGATATCTCTTGATCAAAAAGGTTGCATAAATGATAAAGAGAAGGACTACTTACTCGAGAGAACTCTATCCTAGATAAGGGAGAAGTTAGAAGATAAAGATAACTGAAACTCTTCCACCAAGGAAGAGTATAGCATTGCAACTCTTGTTATTTCTATTCTACTAACTCTATATATTCCAGGATATTCTCATTTTACAAGCATGCACAAACGCTGAAGTTAAACGTTAGTTGAAAGCAAAATAGCAAGGCATTTTGCAAGCAATTCGTGTGTGATTCTGGTGTGCAAACCTGAAGCTACATGAACCAGATAGAAGAACCAGTTCTGAGTGTTTGTCTTTTATTATAGTTTCATTGTAGTAGGTGTTTTCAATTGTACCTTTCAGCTTTATCTAGAAGAAATTGTACTAGGTACTCTTAGCATTGTATTCAAGTTAGAGTTAACTTGAAATTGTCGCAACAGCTAGAGGCTAGTTGCCACAAAGGGATTAGAGGTAATCCTTAGGTTTACAAAGAGTTTTGTAAATGCTGGTTTGACTTAGTGATTTAGTGAAGTGTTGGGGAAAATCCTACTGAGTAGTAGGTCGTGGGTTTTTCACCTTTTGAGCCGGGTGTTTTTCACGTAAAAATACTTATGTTCTTTACTTTCCACATTTATATTTTGTAACTGTAGTATAAGGAACACACAGAAGAACCATATCCTTCTATAATCTGTGCACACAAATCACCTCCCTTATGTGTGGTATTGAAGTATAAAATATCAATTGGTATCAGATCGGGTTATCCTTGAAGAGGCTTTCTTCTTAGAAGAAGATCAACTTGAGTGTACCACCTGGAAACTGGGAAGGGCAATCCACTACTAGGCAACCACTCTTTAATGGCCATTACTACTCTTGGTGAAAAAGCAGGATGAGAGATCACATTATAGGGGAGGACTATGAGCTATGGGACATTGTCACCGATGGTCCACTAGCTACATTGAAGAAAAATGCTGAAGGAGTAGATGTGCCAAAGACAAGAGCGGATTGCACTAGTAATAACTTGAGGAAGTGGGAGAAGAATGCTAAAGACAAGAAATGGCTTGTTTGTGGACTTGGTCCAGATGATTACAGCAGAATCCAAGGTTGTACCACTGCTAAGCAAATTTGGGATACACTACATGTGGCTCATGAAGGAACACCTCAGGTGAAGAGATCCAGAGGAACTCTACTGTACTCTCAATATGAGAGCTTTGCTATGAAGGAAGGAGAAACCATTCAAGAAATGTACACAAGGTTCACTATACTGACAAATGAGCTAAAATCTCTTGGAAGGATTATTCCTGAAGAAGAAAGGGTCGAGTAGATATTGACTAGAGTTTTGCCTATCACTCGTGAGAGCAAAATCACTACCATTCATGAATCAAAGAATATTTCCACTCTTCCACTGGATGAACTAATTGGAAATCTTACTGCCTATGAACTTAAGAGACAGACCAGGAAGATTGATGTACCTAAGAAGGAAAGGAGCTTGGCTCTCAGAATCACTGAAGGTTCTGAACTGGAAGATGATAAAATGACCATGATCACTAAAGACTTCAAGAAGTACCTGAGTAGAGGAAAGGATTCTTCAAGAAGTGGAAGCTAGAACAAATCAAAAGCTCCTGAAAAGCAAATAAATGATGGCTACTACAAGTGTGGAAATACTGATCACCACATGAAAAACTGTCATTTGTGGGAAATTGAATGGAAGAAGGAAAGAGCTGAACGAAGGAATAAGAAAAAGGAATAGGTTCAACCCAGGAAAAGCAACAACAAAGGATCAACCAAGGTTATGGTCGTTGCATGGGGAGAAATCTCAGATGATGATGATGATGATGAACGAGTACTTATGGCCATTGGAGAATCTGATAAATAGGCTGAGGTAAGTGTCTCTCATCTCAAAGACAAGATTAAATTTTTGTCTAAAGAAAGGTTATCTGAGTTGCTCCTAGAGCTAATTGATGAATCTGAGGATGTAAATAATGAAAAGGAACACCTGTCAAAAGAATGTGTAGTTTTAAAAGCTAAGTGCCAAAACCTGGAACTTAGGGCTAGTGAAATTGAAAGTGAAAATGCTTTGTTGAAGAACCAGGTTCATGAACTTGACACAACTGTCCTAGAACTAAGATCTTATAATATATAACTGAAATTAGGAACAAGTAAGAAGACAGCTCATCACACACAACTCACTCTAGAAGAAAATGCAGGAAAAATAAAAGATGAGTTGTCCAAAAGAGATGAGCAGATAAGAATCCTAAAAGAGGATCTAAGGAAGTTCAGGCATGAGCTAGACATAACTTGTAAATGGAACAGGTCGTCCCATGCACTTTCATGGCTAGAAGAACACCATAGTAGCAACAGAAGAGGACTTGTCTTTGGGAACCCTGCACCTAAGTGGGATTCCAAAATAAAGTACCTCACACTTCCTAAGAACAATATTTGCACACACTGTGGTAAACCTGGTCAGTATAAAAGTGAATGAACTACAAAAGATAAGGCTAGTCAAAAGAACAAAGAATTTGTTCAAGAAAAGAATAGGCTACCACGTTGGGCTAAAAAGAATTTGATTCATCCTTTTGCCCATAGAAAGATACCCAAACTAGTTTGAATTTCTAAGACTAACCCTTGATTGTTTTTTGCAGGTTCAAGTGAAGGGGAGCAGCCAAATATTGTACATGGATAGTGGCTGCTCAAATCATATGACATGAAGCAAGAACCAGTTCCTTTCACTTGAGGACCTTAAAGGAGGTAATGTCTCCTGTGGAAATGGGAAGAAAGGTGAGACATTGGGGTAGGAAAGGTAGGTAAGACTGATTCTCACTCTATTTAGAATGTCTACTTGATAGATGGACTGAAGTACAGTCTAATAAGTGTATCAAAACTGTGTGATAGAGGTAATATGGTAGCATTCACCTCTACAAAATGCATTATGATTAATCTTACCACTCACAAGATAGATTTGCAGGGAAAAAGAGTGAACAACATATATGTTGTAGATCTATCCACACTTTCAGATAATGAATTCACTTGCTTAAGTGTGTTGGATAATGATCCCCTCCTTTGGCACAAGAGACTTGGACATGCCAGTCTAAGTCAACTCAACAAACTAGTACCCAAGGAGTTGGTGGTAGGGCTGCCTAACATTAAGTTCAAGGAAGATAAATTTTATGAAGCTTGTGCAAGGGGAAAGCACGTAAGATCCTCTTTCAAAAGCAAGAAAGTGGTAAGCACCACCAGGACGATAGAACTAGTCTATATGGATATTTGTGGACCAATGAGAACACTGAGTAGAGGTGGTAAGAGATATGTTATGGTGCTTGTTGATGATTACTCTAGGTTTACTTGGACATTGTTTTTTACATCTAAAGATGAAGCATTTGACATGCTCACTTCTTTTGATAGAAAAACTCAAAAACAACTAGTTAATCAACTTGCATCAATTAGGTCTGATCATGGTACTGAATTTGAGAATGCTAAATTTGCTGAATTGTTTGATGAGCATGGCATAAATCATAATTTTACTACTCCTAGGACTCCACAACAAAATAGAGTAGTTGAAACAAATAATAGGATATTGGAAGAAATGGCTAGGACTATGCTTCTTTCTAGTAAACGTCCCCATAGTTTCTGGGCAGAATGGCACATCATAAATAGGTGCATGACTAGACCTTTTGTTGAGAAGACTCCCTATGAGTTACTTAAATGGAGAAAGCCAAATATATCCCATATTAAGGTGTTTGGATGCATGTGATTTGGGCACAATATTGGTAAAGACTCTCTAGGTAAGTTTGATCCCAAAAGTAATGAGGGAGTATTCATGGGATATTCTTTACATAGTAAAGTTTATAAGATTTATAACGAAACAATTATGTGTGTAAGAAAGTATACATGTAGTTTTTGACGAAATTAACATTCTTTCTGAGAGGCGGGAACATGATGATGAAGCAATTGGGCTTGTAAGAAACTCAAATGAAACCACAGCCCAGACTGAAGCTGAACCAGAAGAAGGAACATGTGATGGAACAGGTTGTTCCACCCAGGGCAACTTGATAGGGGGAACTGAACAAAGATGAACTAATCCTCAAACCTCGAGGGAACCTGCCCATTAACGTGTTCCTCAATAATAAAATATTGAAGGAACATCTAGGGGAAACCAGCTGGTTATGAAACCTTACAAGTATCAAAGTTCTCATCCCATTGAGAAAATAATTACTGATCCAACCTCTAGAATCAAAACTAGATCTTTCTTGAAGAATTTTTGTGCTTTTGATGCCTTTTTATCTCTTATTGAACCTAAAAATGCTGTTGAGGCTTTGTAGGATGCAAACTGGGTGAATGAAATGCAAGATGAACTCAACCAATTTGAAAGAAGTCAAGTTTGGCATATGGTACCAAGACGCAAGGATAGATCAGTAATTGGCACAAAATGGGTCTTTAGAAACAAACTCTATGAAGATGGAACAAATACAAGGAACAAAGAAAGATTGGTGGTTCAAGGATATAGTCAAGAGGAAGTCATAGACTAAGATGAGACTTTTGCTCCAGTTGCAAGATTAGAAGCAATTAGACTCCTTATAGCCTTTGCTGCTTACATGGAATTCACTCTCTATCAGATGGATGTCAAGAGTGCCGTCCTCAATGGCTATCTAAAGGAGGACATATTTGTCAAGAAACCTCTGGGATTTGAAATCAAGAAATGTCCTGATCATGTGTACAAGATTGACAAGGCACTCTATGGGCCCAAGCAGGTTCCAAGAGCATGGTATGAAAGATTATCAAAATTCTTGCTTGAGAATGGCTACAAGAGAGGTAAAATTGATAATACTTTATTCTTGAAAGAAAAGGGTAAAGATCTCTTAGTAGTTCAGATATATGTTCATGATATAATCTTTGGAGCAACTACTGATAAGTTAAGTAAAGCATTTGTTAGACTAGTGGGGAGTGAATTTGAAATGAGCATGATGGGTGAGCTTAATTTCCTTTTATGATTACAAATTAAACAAAATTCAAATGGAACTATGATCCATCAGCAGAAGTATGTAAAATAGTTGCTTAAAAGGATTAAAATGGAAGATTCCAAAGAAATTGACACTCCTATAGAAATGTAGATGACACTCATCTGTTGATCAGAAGTTGTATAGGGAAAAGATTGACTCTTTGTTATATCTCACTGCTAACAGACCTAACATTGTTGTCAGTGTAGGCCTTTGTACTAGATTTTAGGCAAAACCAAAGGAGTCTCACTTACTACTGTGAAGAGGATCTTGAGATACCTAAAAGGCACCACTAACCTCTGTCTATGATATCTCAAAGGTAGTAATTTCAATTTGGTGGGATATATTGATGCTGATTATGCATGTTGTCTTATGGATAGAAAACGTGCCTCAGGTATGACACATTTTGTTGGCTTATATCTTGCGTCTTGGGCCACCAAAAAGCAAATTTTTGTGGCCTTATCTACTGCTGAAGTTGAGTATGTTGTTGCTGCCTCATGCTATGCTCGATTATTGTGGATCAAATATCACTTAATAGACTTTGGAATTGATGTAAGTTGTATTCCCATCTTTTGTGATAACGCTAGTGCAATTAGTATGACCAAGAACCCAATTCATCATAAGAGAACTAAGCACATAAATGTGAGGCATCACTTTTTAAGGGACAACTATGAAAGGGGTTTTGATCACTGTGGAATTTTATGCTACTCACAAGCAAATAGCTGACATCTTCACAAAAGCTCTAAGTAGAGAACACTTTGAAAGGAACATGTTAGAATTAAGGATGATTAAGATCACCTAAAAGAAACCAGTTCTAACTAATTAGATTAGATTTTGCTCAGTATCATACTTTCTCTAGTATACTTTTGTGCTATGTGCTAAAATGTCTCATTAATCTCTAATGATATTATCTTTATTTTCTTGAAAAATTCAGACTTACACAAGAGATTTCTCAATGAAAAACCTGGTTCGTCAAGATTACATGGTACGTACTCTCCACTTTACATATTTTGAAATAAATATATTTGGATTATGATCAAAAGGAGAATCCCATTTAATCCTAACCTCTTTGAGCTTATCTGTTACGAAATGAACCAGTTTCATCCAAATAGAGTCCCAAAACACAATAAGTACCTAGATTCTAGGGAGAGTCTTCAACGTCTCTTCAAACTAATTCCCAGTCTGATTAGACTCATGAGCTTCTGATAACGCTATTGTTACCCAATCAATATATCCCTCTTAAATTGATTTGGCCTTAGTCATTTCTTCATTTCTAATTTACAACCGCCAAATAATTCTCTCTATCTTGTCTCATCTTCCAAACACACATAATTATCTTCTCTCATCCTCTAACCATCAATGGCTAACACCTCTGAAAATCCCTCATCACTACCCAAAGAATCCACGCCCACTCCTTCAACCACACCCTCAACCACATCTATCTCTAAGAAAGGAAGATTTAAGAAGATTGCTCACAAAGTAGTTGTTAGAGGAGAACAAATGAAGAAAATCAATGAACAACTGAAGGCAAGTCAGGCAGATGAACCCCAATAATCTGAAATTTCCTTCATGTTTGCAACTGAGGAGCAAGAAACTATTTCATCTGAAATAGAGCAGGTAACATCTGGTCCAAAATGTACATCTGGGACTATCTCGGAGGTTGCTAAAAATCTAGAAAATAGGTTTGTGTTGATAAGAACCATGGATGGGGTAGAAACAACTGAGTGTAGGCAATTGGGTGGTAAAAAGAAAGAGAGTGGAGGTGCTCAAGGTGTTGTGAGGGGAATAATAAAAGGAGTGGCTCAATCTTCACCCACTCTTGTTGGTTTGACCGAAGAAACAGGAGCTATGGTAGTATGAAGTGAGGAATCTGGTGGAGAAGAAGAAAGTTTGAGAGAAAAAAAGGGAAGAGGGTCTATAGAAGCTGCTGAGGGGTTGGTTAGATTGGGGAAGAATGTTCAAAAACCTTTTATATCAGTACTGGAACCCCTCAAAGATCTATTGAAACGCGTGTCTGACAACTATAATCCAAAAAGGAACAAGAGTTTAGGAGTTAAAATACCTGGAACTGCTAGGGAAAACAAGAAGAGAAAGGTTGTCTATTCTATCCCTGTAGAGACTCCTCCCATAAGAGGAAGATCTACAAGGAGTCAGAAGAAGCAGAGTGAGGTTGAACTTGAGAAGGCCTTTAAAGAAAGTAAAAGAAAAGTTGTTGCAAAGGGAATGCAAAAGGTGAGTGAAACTGTTGAGGAAGTTCAAATTGAGGAGATGGACCTGGTCCTTCGTGATAAAGAGGAGGTAGAAGAGGTGGAAGTTGTGACTCCAAAAGCAAAGAAAATCAAGACTTCCAAAAAGAAGTCTCCTTCGAAATAAAAGTCAGCAGAACCTTCTACCTTGGCAAAAAGAAACAAGTCAGCCTTGAAGTCTAAAAAAGTGAAAGTAGTAGAGGAAGAAGAGAGTGAAGAAGAAGAAGCTGATGCAGAGAAGGACAAGATGGTTAAGTTTGGGAAAAGAACCATCTTGAAAGGTAGACTCGTCAGGGACTTGGAGGAGGAAGACATGATGATGCTGCTGGAAAAGTTACAACCGTAGGGTTGGAAAGACATGGTCCTTTAGATGAATTGAAAGCTTTCCAGAACTGAGATTGTGGAGTTCATGGTAAATTGTGGGATAAAAAATGCCAGAGTCACCAGTGTGGTAAATGGGGTGACTGTGAGTTTTGATGACAGGGAGTTGGGAAAAATTATGGGAGTACATTTTGTAGTGCACAATGACTACAAAAAGTTAAAATGGCCAAGCCTAGAAAACCTCCCCACATCACTTGCCATTACAAGGAAGTTTGGTGATAATGACGAAAAGTTTCAGCCCAAGGCTATATATAAAAGTGAGATGAAGCTACCCCACAAAGTGTTGTTCGAATTTGTTAACAAGATTGTACTACCCAGGCAGGAAAGAAGGCACATTGCAACATTCATGGACCTGTCCTTATGGAATGTCTTGACAGTGGAAGGCAAATCAATTGGATTGGGATTATCATCCAGCTTTTTTATAGGGTTCTGACTGGCACCAAAACTAATGCCATACCATATGATTTCATTCTCATGGCTGTACTTGCACAATTCAAGGTACCCCTCAAGAAATGGAAAGTTAGTACAAGCAAGGATCACTTTGGGGCAAACACTTTGAGTGCATATGACTATAAAGTCCACACAACTCCCAAAGAACCTGGTTAATCGAAGAAGGTACATGTGAATAGCAAAGTGCGAGCTTTGGTGGAAGAGAGTGGGGTAAAGGATGCTGAAACTGAGAGACTGAAGAAGAGGCTAGCTGAAGTAGAAACTGAGATAGATTCTCTTAGGGCTGAGCTTGCAAAGGAGAAGGAGAAGAATAATAGCATTCTTCATGATATGCTGAATCTACTTCAGGTTAGAAACCAAGAACCTGGTCCTTCCCACCCTTGAAACCTCCATAGCCTAGTTAGACAAACCAGTGACGCAGATGGGATTTTCTATTGTTCTTTTTGCTCATGATCCAGTATTTTCATTTCTCTTTATGCTTTTTTGATGACTAGTATCAATGGTAATCAACTGTTTTTGGCTCTAACTATTTGTTGATGCTTCTTAGATGGCTAATATCATTAGATTTATAAATGATGCTTGACTTTATTATTGCATTTGAAGTAGCCCAAGTGGCCATGAGTAATATCTATTAAAATTTGGTTATTTAACATAATTATGCAACTTTTCGATGATGCCAAAAGGGGGAATATAGGTTGTATATTTGTACTTTGGAATGTGATGTTTATAACCTAATGAACTTGGTCCTTGATAATTAGTGACTTTAAAATGGAAAGTGTTCTAACATTGTGTTAATGTTGAACTGAGTTGAAATAAGGCTTATGCTTATGAAATGCACAAAGTTTGTCATCATCAAAAAGGGGGAATTTGTTGGCCTAAGTGAAATTTGTTTTGATGACTGACAAAGGAACTCAAGCATGAACCAGGTCTATACACATTATACACATACACGGGCAGATTCAAGTATAAGGCATGTACTTGAAGGAGATAAGATTATGTGGTTATATCTGATATCTCCTAATCGAAAAGGTTGCATAAATGATAAGGAGAATGAATCCTTACATGAGAGAACTCTATCCTAGATAAAGGAGGAGTTAGAAGTTGAAAATAACTAGAACTCTTCCACAAAGGAAGAGTATAGCATTGGAACTCTAGTTATTTCCTATTCTACTAACTCTATATATTTGAGGATGTTCTCATTTTATAGGCATGCACAAACGATGAAGTTAAACGTGAGTTGAGAGCAAACTAGCAAGGCATTTTGCAAGCAATTCGTGTGTGATTCAAGTGTGCAAGCCTGAAGCAACATGAACCAGATAGAAGAACTAGTTCCAAGTATTTGTCTTTTATTCTAGTTTCATTGTAGTAGGTATTTCAAATTGTACCTTCCAGTTTTATCTGGAAGCAATTGTACTAGGTACTCTGAGCGTTGTATTCAAGTTAGAGTTAACTTGAAGTTGTCGCAACAGCTAGAGGTTGGTTGCCACAAAGGGATTAGAGGTAATCCTTAGGTTTACAAAGAGTTTTGTAAATGCTGGTTTGGCTTAGTGATTTAGTGAAATGTTGGGGAAAATCTTACTGAGTAGTAGGTCGTGGTTTTTCACCTTTTATGGCGGGTGTTTTCCACGTAAAAATTCTTGTGTTTTTTACTTTCCGCATTTACTATTCCTCAATAGTAGTATGAGGAACACAAAGAAGAATAAGGTCTTTCTATAATCTGTGCACACGAAAAATTGGATACCACACAAATCACCCCACTTGTGTGTTATTGAAGTATAAAACATCAGTTGTAAACACATTATTATTCTTTGCATAAAGAAAAAAGGTTACAAGTTTATTTGTATTTAAAAGAGATAGAAAATTATATTATGTTTTTGTATCATACTATGCGCCTTCACCAGGTAAGCTACGAAAAAGGAACATCGTTGGCTTTTATGGCTCTTTTACTTACGGACTTATTAATATATCATTCATTCACATCGATTAGTTAATAACTTAAGTACTCATATTTATTAAGTATATACAAAGCCCGGGCTCAACGTGAACACAGGTATATTATTTTATTATACATTATGTTATTCTTTTGATTCCAACTATAACATCCAATGGACTTTATTTATAAAAATGGCTTACTAATTTTTGAAATTCTTTGTTATTGTTAGCAAGTGCCGAAGTGAGATATAAAAAGGAGTACCATTATGAATAAAGGTATAATGACAATGTCAAAAGGAATATTTTATATTTGATCCCTGATTGTCTTTGCATCTATCCAAAGTAGACCAACAAAGAGCAAAGTAAGCATCATCTAACTTAGAGCTATGCTAGATAGAACGTCACGACCCAAAATTTAACATGTCGTGATGGCGCCTATCATGGTACTAGACAAACTGACATCTACAAATAACTACGTATTTTTGAATCGAAAACAAGATGAAACAAGTTTAACAGTAATAACTCTAATAAATAACCAATAAGGAAAATACTGCTACTCAATACCAAATCCCCTAAAATCAGGGTGTCACTGAGTACATGAGCATCTAAATGACAATACAGTCAACACTTCAAAACCAACTATCTGGAAAGATAAAACAGTGCTAAAATAAAAGAAAATAAGGAGAGTCGAGGTCTGCGGACGCCAAGGCAGCTACCTCAATAGTCTCCAAATAGATCATCTCCAAATCTAGCAATCACCGTGTCCAGATGTACCTGGATCTACACACGAAGTGCAGAGTGTAGTATGAGTACAACCGACCCAGTGTACTCAATAAGTAACGTGACTAACCTTGGGCTTAAAGCAGTGACGAGCTCATAAAGGTACAATCCAAATCCATATTATAACAGTACATATATGATAGGAAAAATGGCAGAAATAACTCAGAGAAATCTCATAACCAGTTTGTATACAGTATAGAAATGTAGACATGCTTTCAAGTTTAACAATTTAAATTCAACACGGATAAAATATGCCAAGTGTGACTGATATGAGGAAAGTTACATCTCTACATCTACATGTCAAATATGCATATCAAATGTAATGCAACACAGTGATAAAGTCATATAGACACTCTCGGCAAATGCAATCTCACTCAGTACTCCCAGTTACTCAATACTCCTAGTCACTCAACATTCTCAATCACTCGGCACTCGCACTCAATAGGTACCTGCGCTCACTGCTGGTATGTCACACACAAGAGCGGTGGATCCTACCCAAGCGCTGATATAAGCGAATTATGGCATGAATCAATAAAACCTCTTGCGATATGCAACCCAATCCCATAAATATCACTCATAATCAGGCCCTCAGCATCACTCGGTCATCAATCTCTCTAGTCCTTCGGGCTAAGAAATCTCATGACAATTAGCCCAAATAATGATAATATGATGTAACAATAAATATCAACGGAGACTCAGATATGATATTCAAATGATATATGTTTGAGTCCATAATTGCAATTAAGCAAATAATTCAACAACAAAATGACCTTTGTGGGTCCCAACAGTACCAACATATAGCTTAAACACGATTTCTAACATGATTCACAGCTCAATTTCTCAAACACATGGAGAATACATGAATAATAACAAGATTTGATGACTACATAGTTCTAATAGTACCACGGTGCACGCCCACACGCCCGTTTTCTAGCATTTACGACACCTCAACACCAACCACATAACACATATTCCAAGGATTTATACCCTCAAAACCAAGTTCAGAAGTGTTACTTACCTCAAACTGTGCAAATATCTACTCCAACAAGACCTTGCCTCGTGAATCGGCCTCCAAACGACTCGAATCTAGTCACAAACAACTTAATACAAGCAACACGAGCTATAGGAATCGATTCCATATGATAAAGCTAGGTTCCTTAACAAAAGTCAAAAGGTCAAACTCGGGCCTACATCTCGGAGATCTGACAAAATTTACAAAATCCAAATACTTATTCAACCACGAGTCCACCCATACCAAAATTACTCAATTCCGATCTCAACTCGACCTTCAAATCCTCAAATTATGACTTAAGAAGTTTCTACAAGTTTTCCCAAATTTTCCAACCTAAAACATTAATTAAATGGTGAATACAATGGTAGATTCATGTATATTAACCAAATCTGAGTTAGAATCACTTAACCCAATCAATGTCTTAAAAATCCCTCAAAGAATCGCCTCAATCCGTGCTCCCAAAGTCTAAATGTGAAATAATACTCTAACACTCATTTTTGAAATCTTATATTCTGCCCACATGCTCCTCTTCGCGATCGCGGAAAGTCCCTCGCGATCACGAAGAACAAAAATCACAGCCTTCTAAATTACACTACGCGAAGGCGAACAAACCATCACGAACGCGATGCACATAATCATCCAGCTACGTAATCGCGGACTCCTTCACGCGATCACGAAGAACAATCGCGTGGACTCCCAGGCCTCCCCTTCTTATTCTTCGCGGACGCGCCATAACACCCTCGTTCACGATTCATAAACAGACAAAGCTTCGCAATCGCAAACCATTTCTCACGATCGCATAGAACAAACTTTCACCAGTGTCCAAACAACTCTTCGCGATCGCGGACTTCCACCCGCGATCGCGTATAAGGAAACCAGAAGCACATGCATCAACAACTTCATTAAATCTTCTAAGCCCAAATATTAATTCGTTAACCATCCGAAATCCACATGAGGCTCCCAAGACCTCAACCAAGAATATTGACAAGTCACATCATACGAACTCCCAAATCCTCAAATCACATAAAACAAAAATACTAAAATCATGAATCGTACATCGATTCAAGCCTAATGAACTTATGAACTTCTAACTTCCAAAACTAATGTCGAAACATACCAAACCAACTCTGATTGACCTCATATTTTGCACACAAGTCATAAATGACACAACAGACGTATTCAATCTTTCGGAATCAAAATCCAAGCCCGGTAACCACAAAGCCAACTCTCAATCAAACTTCTCAACTCTCCAAATCTCAACTTTTCCAACTTTTGCCAATTCAAGCCATAGTCATCTACAGATCTCCGAATCAATATTCAGACATACTCCTAATTCCAAAATCACTATACAGAGCTTGGGAGTGATCGAAATCATGCTTAAAGCTGCACGAAAAAAATGTTAAAACATCCAAAGTAATAGAGAAATGAAATATAAGCATGCCCAAGAGATACTTTGACTGCGAAGCTAAGTTGCGGCCATCGATTGGCAGAACATTGGTGACGAGGTTTGCGAATATCTATTTAGGTATCAGTGATTGACGGAGCAGTGCTGCGGATTGGCTTTTGTGGGAGAAGTTTATAGTTTGCTATATCCAAGGCTCCAATTGGCAAAGCTGACATTCGATTTGTGCAAGGTGCTCTGATTAATTGAGCTGGAAATTTACTATATACAGGACTTCAATTGGTGAAGCCGACGTGCTATTTGTACAGGGTGCTCCGATAGGTTGAGCCTACGGTTTGCTATTTACAAGACTTCGATGAGCGAAGCCATCGTGCGACTTGTACAGGGTGCTCTGATTGATTGAGCATGCGGTTTGCTATTTATAGATTTCTCTCTCGGTTGTCTAATTCTGAAGTACCTGCAAAGAATTCAAGAGTTAGCCTTAGCCGTGTTGTGCTCAAAAATTTAAAGTAAAGGGAGGAGAGATAATCTTAGGCAACTGGCGGGTCCGTCATTTTCCCCAGTGTGGTTGATAAGTTGGTATTTTACCCACTTATCTCTTCTTGATACTTAGGCTTTTGTAGGATTTTGTTGAGAAACTAAGGCATTTATTTAGGTTTATTGGCATATTTCAGGTATTAATTGATTTAGAAGTGATGGTGAAGAAACCAAGTGAAAATGAGTCAGAAAGAAGCTAAAATGGACAAAGGAAATCTACCCAGTGAATTACCCTTCACGAACGCAAAGCATCACGACAACAAGCCTTCGCGAACGCGAGCTGCTCTTTGCGAACGTGAAGAAGGAGAAAGCCAACCTTCGCGGACACGAAGGTATAATCGCGAACGTGATGGAGCAGGAGACAAATCTTCGAGAACGCGAAGGAGATATCGCGAACGCGAAAGAAGCAAAAATCAAACCTTCGCAAACACGAAATATTGTTCGTGAACGCGAATAAGAAACTGGGCGGAAAACTAGGCAGTTATGGAATTTCATGATTTTGAGCCCAAACCATTTAATACATTACCTAGCTCATTTGTAAAGAGAATCTAATCTTATCTTGGAACATCTTTGGCTTATTCGCAGTCCATATACTAGAGAGAACAAGTTTTGGAAGTTAGGGTTCTTGCACACACACTTGGGTCTTGAAGATTTGAAGCTTATGGTTGAGAATTTCTTACTCCTTTATGCGCATTTCCTCCTTTCCTTGCTTTGTATTGTATATCTAAGTGTGTAGCATTTATTTCCAACACTTGAATCTTGTTTATAGAAATATTCATATTTAAAGTGTGGATTAAATACCTTGTTATGCTTATGTATTGAATGATTTTTATTTATTATGAAGCGAGCTGTTGTTTCTTTAATTATTCTTGTTCTTAAATGTTTCCAAAGGGATTAGCTAACCCTAGGACCCGCCCATTCACTTCGGATTAATTTTGAAAAAATTAATTCGGTGTTGGGAAAGATTAATTAATAAGAACTTGAGGCGTTAACCCTCACTTTATAGATTCTACCTAGGGATAGGAATGAACTACTTGTAGCCATATTCGGGTGTGCTTAATCTCTTAATTATTTTAGGGATAACTCAATTAGGAAGTCTTGTTACTTTTCTAGAGAAGCTAATATAGAAATATTATTCGAGGCTAATAAATAATAAACCCGCTCATATTTATAAAATTGTGAAATATATTGGATCGTCACTTGAGTGTAATTTCGATGCATCCATGCTTGTAGCCATTTATCATTTTACTTATTTTCTAGGTTAGTTTACATTTTTGCATTTAGCTATAATATTTTCTCGACCACCATTCTAAGTGTTTCTCATTGCATAATAAGTGATAATTCTCCTACATTCCTAATCGTCTATATATTGTTCACTGTGGGATTCGACCCCGACTCATAATTGGGTAAATTATATTGCATACGACCGTGTCCATTTACTTTTTAGTAGTGGATTTGGACGTCATCAAAATTAGCACCGTTGCCGGGAAGAATTTGGCGTAATTTAGGTTGTTTGAGAAATAAGCGTAAGTGCTTTGGTCCAAACTTGTGAATATTTGTGTAATTATCTTTCTTACCTTGGTCTATTTGTCTTGCTAGTTTCTTGTTTATTTTCTTAGTTTTGAAAAGAAAAAAAAATGGCATCATATAATGAAAATTGGTCGGATGGTAGTTCTTCATACTTTGATGACCCTTGTCCTTATTGTGGAGGACCACACTCGTGGAAAATTGTTTAAATTCTCCCGGGGGTGGATTGTGCGCACAATCTCAAACCCACGAGTGGAGTATTTGTGATAAGTGTGGTTGTCAAAATGGTGATTGGGATGAGTGTGCTTATTTGTCCTTCCCTTCCCCAAGCCCCCGCTATGATGATTCTACTTTTTGTGATGCAACTTATAGGGACATGGAAGTGGAAGAAATTGAGCATGGTCAAAATGGAGAGTTTAAGCTCATGTTAGAATGCCTACTTGAAGGAGGAAACAAAGAGCAAAATGCCTTGGAGGAGCTTTTGGAAAATAGTTTCCAAAATTATTTGGTTCTTGAAAGGTTAAACTTACAAATGGGAGAAATGCTTGAAGCTTTAGAGGTCCAAAAAGCCTCGAAAGTAGATGATAGCCAAGAACCTTAGATGTGGAAGCCGAAAATCCTTCCTTGACACTTGATCAAAACCAAGAAGAACTCTCAAATGCTCAAACTGAAAGGATATTGCTCAGGTTGGAGGCCACTCTTGAAAATGAGGAGAAGCAAAGCTTGGCACTCGAGGACTTAAAACAAGCACTAACTCAAAATGATGATAATATCCGCACCTTGGAAAATCCAATGAGAATATTGGTTGAGGCTCACTATGCGCACCAACTTGAGAGTGTGGAAAGAGAGCAAGAAGAGTCCGACTTCGAGGAAGAAAGATATTTTCAGGAATCAAGAATTGAACATCCGCAAACCGACTCCATGAGTGTTAATGATGCCAAGAAAAATATGGAATTAGAGTCAACCGGTGTAACTAAAAATATGGTTGAAGTCGACTCTAGTTCGGGGGAAAAAAAGAATGTCAAAATTCGGGAATATTTGCAATTTGAAGGCTTGAGGTTGCATTCCAAGCATTTTTCAACCTTGGAATTGCATGGTGATATAAGAATTGAGCCATGCGAATCCATATGGAAGTGTAAATAAGAAAAACAAGAGCCATACATTTTGCAATTTGCATATTCAAAAAGGCAAAATGACATTCCTCAAATGAAAGCCAAGAAACGCAAAATGAAGGAATTAAAGTCCGGCTTGATCATTTACTTACCACCACCCCCCATTGCTCGTGGTCACAAGCTTGATTCCAAGTTAGGTGCCCAATTCATATTGTCCAAGTGGCGAGAGAAGTAGTAAAGTTGATCCGCGTCATGCCACGATGTTAAATGCGGCGCTTGGTGGGAGGCAACCCATAGTTTTCAAAATTTTTACTCGTTTTTGAATTATTTTTTTAGAATAGATTAGTATATTGTTTTTGACTAATCTGCCAAGTTTCATATTTGTTGGAGTTGTTTTGTGCAGGTGGCATGGTCCGGGCAGTCCAAACCAGTAACTGCTGGGAAATTGCAGAAACAGGTTTTCGCGTTCGCGATAGAACCTCGCCTTCGCGGCAAGTGGCCTTTTCTAAATCTTCGCATTCGCGTGGTTCCACTCGCGTTCGCGACTATTGATCAGATTTACCCTTCGTGTAGGCGATCATACCCTCGCAAATGCGTAGGGTCAGGTAAGTTTTAAAATTGTTAAAACACTGTAAACAAACAATTGTACCCTTTTTTGGCTCAATAACAACTCTCACTACTCCTTCTCCATAATCTTCAAGTCAATAATCTTCAAGATCATTTGCAAGGTATGTAATTTCCCCCCTTGTCTCTTAACTCTTTCTTCTCTTTCTTGGTGTAAAACAATAGAAGAACAACCATGGTTGTTCTTCTATTGTTTTACACCAAGAAAGAGAAGAAAGAGTTAAGAGACAAGGGGGGAAATTACATAC
>AWOL01S0032548.1:3607-123644 GCA_000715115.1 Nicotiana otophora
CATAAACCAACATGTGACTTGCTTGGTGCCAACATGATTTAAACCTCGGCATATGAATTCTTGATTTTTGAAAAAGAAAATGATTGAAGTAAAGATTATTGTCATGACTTTTACACTCAATATTTGGCTCTTTGATTCATTAAATAGTTTTTTAGGCTATATGTGACTCCCTTGAGATTCATTGGTTTCAATTGGATTTTGAATTTGTATTCCACTTTAGTTTTCATGTGCCATGTGTGGTGAGATTTATTGTGAAATTCTTTTGCATTATTTATAGTCTAGAACTTGACCGAAATGTACTTCAAGGCGAAATCTAGACTAACTTAGTTGAGAAAATGATGTTGGGCCTTCCTTGAACCGCTATTGTGCCTAAACTTCCTACCCTTGCATATTTTACCTAGTCAACCCCTTTTGAGATTGTAAACCTTTTCTTTGGTAACCATGTTACAAACTATAGTTCTTTATTGATTTTCTTTTGGCACCCTACCTCTTTAAGTACTTTGAAGTATGAACATAAGCTAAAAGCCTAAGTTTGGGGGTGAAGGTTGGAAAAGTTGTAATGTGGAAGTTGCTTAAAAGATGAAAGGTGATATAAAAAAAATTGTTTAAAAGAGAAAAAGAGTAATATTTGAAAAAAGAAAAGGGGTATTGTGAATAAATGGAAGACTAAGTGATATAAAAAAAAACAAAACGAAGAAAGGGCGGAAAAGTTCTTAAAGGAAGTGTACTTTGATTGTTGGAAAATTATAGTGCTTAGGGAGGTTTTGAGTCACTCTTACCAAATTGTGCCCTACCATAAGGAAAAGCCTAAACTACAACTCTTTTAGGTCCTAATTGATTTTGAATCAACTGTGTCTACATTAGTGGAGAAATACATGAAGGGCAAGCCTATGGTACTACTTGTGTGCATTTGAATATCTTTGTGAGAGAGAGAGAGAGTTAATTCTTTCCATTTGATATCCCATGTACGTGTTGAATAGCAATTTATGAGTTGGGGATTCTCTCTTAAAGTGTTAGGGTACATGATATTTGAGTCGTGAATTGAATTTCATTTTCAATTGGGAGGAATGAGCGAGGGAAGATAATTGTGATAGAGAGGCAAATTTTGAAGCTTTAGTGCCATCACTTTGTTGATACTTTGATTAATATAGTGTATGGGCACCTGAATTGAAATAACATTCGTGAGTAGTTGGTGATTCATATGCTTTGGATTAATTATTGGTACCAACCGAAGCCATTAGATTGTGCTTAAGTGAACCCTTTTGACTTGAAATGATGTTTGGTATGCCATTAAGCTTGATTGGTAATTTTATTTAAGGATGTTCTTAGTTGTTGAATTGCTTGAGGACAAGCAATAGTTTAAGTTTGGGTGTTTGATAAGTTGGTATTTTACCCACTTATCTCTTCTTAATACTTAGGCTTTTGTATGATTTTGTTGAGAAACTAAGGCATTTATTGAGGTTTATTGGCATATTTCAGGTATCAAATGATTTAGAAGTGATGGTGAAGAAACCAAGTGAAAACGAGTCAAACAGAAGCTAAAACGGACAAAGAAAATCTGCCCAGTGAATTACCCTTCGCGAACGCGAAGCATCAGGACAACAAGCCTTCGTGAAGGCGAGATATTCTACGCGAACGCGAAGAAGGAGGAAGCCAACCTTCCCGAACACGAAGGTATAATTGCGAACGCGAAGAAGCGGGAGATAAACCTTCGCGAATGTGAAGGAGATATCGCGAACGCAAATGAAGCAAAAATCAAACCTTCGCGAACGTGAAGTATTGTTCGTGAACGCGAAGAAGAAACTGAGCGGAAAAATTGGGCAATTCTGGAATTTGACGATTTTGACCCCAAACCATTTAATACACGACCTAGCTCATTTTTAAAGAGAATCTAATCTTATCTTGGAACAACTTTGGCTTATTTTCAGTCCATATACTAGAGAGAAAAAGTTTTGGAAGCTAGGGTTCTTACACACACACTTGGGTCTTGAAGATTTGAAGCTTGTGGTTGAGGATTTCTTACTCATTTATGCTCATTTCGTCATTCTATTGCTTTGTATTGTATATCTAAGTGTGTAATATTTATTTCCAACACTTGAATCTTGTTAATGGAAATATTCATATTTAAAGTGTGGATTAAATACCTTGTTGTGCTTATGTATTGAACGATTTTTATTTATTATGAAGCGAGCTGTTATTTCTTTAATTATTCTTGTTCTTAAATATTTCCAAAGGGATTAGCTAACCCTTGGACTCCCCCATTCACTTCGGATTAATTTTGGAAAAATTAATTCGCGGTTGGGAAAGATTAATTAACAAGAACTTGAGGCGTTAACCCTCACTTTATAGATTCTACCTAGGGATAGGAATGAACTACTTGTAGCCATATTCGGGTGTGCTTAATCTCTTAATTGTTTTAGGGATAACTCAATTAGGTAGTCTTGTTACTTTTCGAGAGAAGCTAATATAGAATTATTATCCGAGGCTAATAAATAATAAACTCACTCATATTTATAAAATTGTAAAATATATTGGATCGTCACATGAGTGTAATTCCCGATGCATCTATGCTTGTAGCCATTGATCATTTTACTTGCTTTCTAAGTAAGTTTGCATTTTTGCATTTAGCTATAATATTTTCTCAACTACCATTCTAAGTGTTTCGCATTGCATAATAAGTGATAATTCTCCTACATTCCTAATCGCCTACATATTGTTCTTTGTGGGATTCAACCCTGACTCATAGTTGTGTAAATTATATTGCATGCGACCGTGTCTTTTTAATTTTTAGTAGTGGATTTGGGCGTCATCAAAAGTGGAAACGTTCTTGAAGGAAGTGTACTTTGATTGTTGAAAAATTGTAGTGCTTAGGGAGGTTTTGAGTCACTTTTACCAAATTGTGCCATACTTTAACCAAATGCCTAAACTACAATCCTTTTAAGTCCTAATTGATTTTAAACCAAGTTTGTCTACATTACTGGAGAAATACATGAAGGGCACGCCTATGGTACTACTTGTGCGCATTTGAATATCTTTGTGAGAGAGAGAGTTAATGTTTTCCATTTGATATCCCATGTACGTGTTGAATTGCCATTTATGAGTTGGGATTCTCTCTTAAAGTGTGAGGGCATATGAGATTTAAATTGAGAATTTAATTCCATTTTCAATTGGGAGGAATGAGCGAGGGAAGATAATTGTGATAGAGAGGCAAAGTGTGAAGTTTTAGTGTCATGACTTGGTTGCTACTTTGATTAATATATTGTATGAGCACTGGAATTGAAATACAATTTGTGAGTAGTTGTAATTCATATGCTTTGGATTAATTGTTGGTACCAACCAAAGCCATTAGATTGTGTTTAAGTGAACCCTTTTGATTTGAAATGATGTTTGGTATGCCATTGAGCTTGATTGGCAATTTTATTGAAGGGTGTTCTTAGTTGTTGAATTGCTTGATGACAAGAAATAGTTTAAGTTTGGGGGTTTGATAAGTTGGTATTTTACCCACTTATCGCTTCTTGATACTTAGGCTTTTGTATGATTTTGTTGAGAAACTAAGGCATTTATTGAGGTTTATTGGCATATTTCAGGTATAAAGTGATTTAGAAGTGATGGTGAAGAAACCAAATGAAAACGAGCCAAAAAGAAGCTAAAATGGACAAAGGAAATTTGCCCAGTGAATTACCCTTCGCGAACGTGAAGGGTTAGATACGAACGCGAAGTATCAGGACAACAAGCCTTCTCGAACGCGAAGGAGGAGGAAGCCAACCTTCGCGAACGCGAAGGAATAATCGTGAACGCGATGAAGCAGGAGACAAACCTTCGTGAACGCGATGGAGATATCGCGAACGCGAAAGAAGCAGAAATCAAACCTTCGCGAACGCGATGAAGTAACTGGGCGGAAAAACTAGGCAGTTCTGGAATTTCACGATTTTGACCCCAAACCATTTAATACACAACCTAGCTCATTTGTAAAGAGAATATAATCTTATCTTGGAAAATCTTTGGCTTATTTTCAGTCCATATACTAGAGAGAACAAGTTTTGGAAGCTAGGGTTCTTTCACACACACTTGGGTCTTGAAGATTTGAAGCTTGTGGTTGAGAATTTCTTACTCATTTATTCTCATTTCTTCATTTCCTTGCTTTGTTTTGTATATCTAAGTGTGTAGTATTTATTTCCAACACTTGAATCTTGTTTATGGAAATATTCATATTTAAAGTGTGGATTAAATACCTTGTTGTGCGTATGTGTTGAACGATTTTTATTTATTATGAAGTGGGCTGTTGTTTCTTTAATTATTCTTGTTCTGAAATGTTTCCAAAGGGATTAGCTAACCCTAGTACTCGCCCATTCACTTCGGATTAATTTTGGAAAAATTAATTCGGGGTTGGAAAAGATTAATTAACAAGAACTTGAAGCGTTAACCCTCACTTTATAGATTCTACCTAGGGATAGGAATGAACTACTTGTAGCCATATTCGGGTGTGCTTAATCTCTTAATTGTTTTAGGGATAACTCAATTAGGAAGTCTTGTTACTTTTTGAGAGAAGCTAATATAGAATTATTATCCGAGGCTAATAAATAATAAACTCGCTCATATTTATAAAATTGTAAAATATATTGGATCGTTATATTAGTGTAATTCCCGATGCATCCATGCTTGTAGCCATTGATCATTTTACTTGCTTTCTAAGTAAGTTTGCATTTTTGCATTTAGCTATAATATTTTCTCAACCACCATTCTAAGTATTTCGCATTGCATAATAAGTGATAATTCTCCTACATTCCTAATCGCCTACATATTGTTCTCTGTGGAATTCGACCCTGACTCATAGTTGGGTAAATTATATTGCATGCGACCGTGTCCTTTTAATGTTTAGTAGTGGATTTGGACGTCATCAAAAGTGGAAAAGTTCTTGAAGGAAGTGTACTTTGATTGTTGAAAAATTGTAGTGCTTAGGGAGGTTTTGAGTCACTTTTAACAAATTGTGCCCTACCTTAACCAAAAGCCTAAACTACAATCCTTTTAAGTCCTAATTGATTTTAAACCAAGTTTGTCTACATTACTGGAGAAATACATGAAGGGCAAGCCTATGGTACTACTTGTGCGCATTTGAATATCTTTGTGAGAGAGAGAGTTAATTATTTCCATTTGATATCCCATGTACGTGTTGAATTACAATTTATGAGTTGGGATTCACTCTTAAAGTGTGAGGGAACATGAGATTTAAGTTGAGAATTTAATTCCATTTTCAATTGGGAGGAATGAGCGAGGGAAGATAATTGTGATAGAGAGGCAAATTTTGAAGTTTTAGTGTCATGACTTGGTTACTACTTTCATTAATATAGTGTATGAACACTGGAATTGAAATAAAATTTGTGAGTAGTTGTAATTCATATGCTTTGGATTAATTGTTAGTACCAACCAATGCCATTAGATTGTGTTTAAGTGAACCCTTTTGACTTGAAATGATGTTTGGTATGACATTGAGCTTGATTGGTAATTTTATTGAAGGATGTTCTTAGTTGTTGAATTGCTTGACGACAAGCAATAGTTTAAGATTGGGGGTTTGATAAGTTGGTATTTTACCCACTTATCTCTTCTTGATACTTAGGCTTTTGTATGATTTTATTGAGAAACTAAGGCATTTATTGAGGTTTATTGGCATATTTCAGGTATAAAGTGATTTAGAAGTGATGGTGAAGAAACCAAGTGAAAACGAGCCAAAAAGAAGCTAAAATGGACAAAGAAAATTTGCCCGGTGAATTACCCTTCGCGAATGTGAAGGGTTAGATACGAACGCGAAGTATCAGGACAACAAGCCTTCTCGAACGCGAAGGAGGAGGAAGCCAACCTTCGCGAACGTGGAGAAATAATCATGAACGCGATGAAGCAGGAGACAAACCTTCGCGAACGCGAAGAAGATATTGCGAACGCGAAAGAAGCAGAAATCAAACCTTCGCGAACGCGATAAAGAAACTGCGCGGAAAAACTAGGCAGTTCTGGAATTTCACGATTTTGACCCCAAACCATTTAATACACAACCTAGCTCATTTGTAAAGAGAATCTAATCTTATCTTGGAAAATCTTTGGCTTATTTTCAGTCGATATACTAGAGAGAACAAGTTTTGGAAGCTAGGGTTCTTGCACACACACTTGGGTCTTGAAGATTTGAAGCTTGTGGTTGAGGATTTCTTACTCATTTATGCTCATTTCTTCATTTTATTGCTTTGTATTGTATATCTAAGTGTGTAATATTTATTTCCAACACTTGAATCTTGTTTTTGGAAATATTCATATTTAAAGTGTGGATTAAATACCTTGTTGTGCTTATGTATTGAACCATTTTTATTTATTATGAAGCGAGATGTTGTTTCTTTAATTATTCTTGTTCTTAAATATTTCCAAAGGGATTAGTTAACCCTAGGACTCGCCCATTCACTTCGGATTAATTTTGGAAAAATTAATTCGGGGTTGGGAAAGCTTAATTAACAAGAACTTGAGGCGTTAACCCTCACTTTATAGATTCTACCTAGGGATAAGAATGAACTACTTGTCGCCATATTCGGGTGTGCTTAATCTCTTAATTGTTTTAGGGATAACTCAATTAGGAAGTCTTTTTACTTTTCGAGAGAAGCTAATATAGAATTATTATCCGAGTCTAATAAATAATAAACTCACTCTTATTTATAAAATTATAAAATATATTGGATCGTTACATGAGTGTAATTCACGATGCATCCGTGCTTGTTGCCATTGATCATTTTACTTGCTTTCTAAGTAAGTTTGCATTTTTGCATTTAGCCATAATATTTTCTCAACCACCATTCTAAGTGTTTCGCAGTGCATAATAAGTGATAATTCTCCTACATTCCTAATGGACTACATATTGTTCTCTGTGGGATTCAACCCTGACTCATAGTTGGGTAAATTATATTGCATGCGACCGTGTCCTTTTAATTTTTAGTAGTGGATTTGGACGTCATCAAAAGTGAAAGAGTTCTTGAAGGAAGTATACTTTGATTGTTGAAAAATTGTAGTGCTTAGGGAGGTTTTGAGTCACTTTTACCAAATTGTGCCCTACCTTAACCAAAAGCCTAAACTACAATCCTTTTAAGTCCTAATTGATTTTAAACCAAGTTTGTCTACATTACTGGAGAAATACATGAAGGGCAAGCCTATGGTACTACTTGTGCGCATTTGAATATCTTTGTGAGAGAGAAAGTTAATTTTTTCTATTTGATATCCCATGTACGTGTTGAATTGCAATTTATGAGTTGGGATTCTCTCTTAAAGTGTGAGGGAACATGAGATTTAAGTTGAGAATTTAATTCCATTTTCAATTGGGAGGAATGAGCGAGGGAAGATAATTGTGATAGAGAGTCAAATTTTGAAGTTTTAGTGTCATGACTTGGTTGCTACTTTGATTAATATAGTGTATGAGCACTGGAATTGAAATAAAATTTGTGAGTAGTTGTAATTCATATGCTTTGGATTAATTGTTGGTACCAACCAAAGCCATTAGATTGTGTTTAAGTGAACCCTTTTGACTTGCAATGATTTTTGGTATGCCATTGAGCTTGATTGGTAACTTTATTGAAGGATGTTCTTAGTTGTTGAATTTCTTGACGACAAGCAATAGTTTAAGTTTGGGGGTTTGATAAGTTGGTATTTTACCCACTTATCTCTTCTTGATACTTAGGCTTTTGTATGATTTTGTTGAGACACTAAGGCATTTATTGAGGTTTATTGCCATATTTCAGGTATAAAGTGATTTAGAAGTGATGGTGAATAAACCAAGTGAAAACGAGCCAAAAAAAGCTAAAATGGACAAAGGAAATTTGCCCAGTGAATTACCCTTCGCGAACGTGAAGGGTTAGATACGAACGCGAAGTATCAGGACAACAAGCCTTATCGAACGCGAAGGAGGAGGAAGCCAACCTTCGTGAACGTGAAGGAATAATCGTGAACGCGATGAAGCAGGAGACAAACCTTCGCGAACGCGAAGGAGATATCGTGAACGCGAAAGAAGCAGAAATCAAACCTTCGCGAACGCGATGAAGAAACTGGGCAAAAAAACAAGGCAGTTCTGGAATTTCACGATTTTGACCCCAAACCATTTAGTACACAACCTCGCTCATTTGTAAAGAGAATCTAATCTTATCTTGGAAAATCTTTGGCTTATTTTCAGTCCATATACTAGAGAGAACAAGTTTTGGAAGTTAGGGTTCTTTCACACACACTTGGGTCTTGATGATTTGAAGCTTGTGGTTGAGAATTTCTTACTCATTTATTCTCATTTCTTCATTTCATTGCTTTGTTTTGTATATCTAAGTGTGTAGTATTTATTTCCAACAGTTGAATCTTGTTTATGGAAATATTCATATTTAAAGTGTGGATTAAATACCTTGTTGTGCTTATGTATTGAACGAGTTTTATTTATTATGAAGCAAGTTGTTGTTTCTTTAATTATTCTTGTTCTTAAATGTTTCCAAAGGGATTAGCTAACCCTAGTACTCGCCTATTCACTTCGGATTAATTTTGGAAAAATTAATTCGGGGTTGGGAAAGATTAATTAACAAGAACTTGAGGCGTTAACCCTCACTTTATAGATTCTACCTAGGGATAGGAATGAACTACTTGTAGCCATATTCGGGTGTGCTTAATCTCTTAATTGTTTTAGGGATAACTCAATTAGGAAGTTTTGTTACTTCGCGAGAGAAGCTAATATAGAATTATTATCCGAGGCTAATAAATAATAAACTCGCTTATATTTATAAAATTATGAAATATATTGGATCGTTACTTGAGTGTAATTCCCTATGCATCCATTCTTGTAGCCATTGATCATTTTACCTGCTTTCTAGGTTAGTTTATATTTTCGCATTTAGCTATAATATTTTCTCAACCACCATTCTAAGTGTTTGGCATTGCATAATAAGTGATAATTCTCCTACATTCCTAATCGCCTATGTATTGTGCTCTGTGGGATTCGACCCCGACTCATATTTGGGTAACTTATATTGCATGCGACCGTGTCCATTTACTTTTTAGTAGTGGATTTGGACGTCATCAGTTGTCCCCACGATTCTTTACTCCATGTTGACCCTGTACTCAAAGAAAACTTCTTAGTATGGGAGGAGAAAAGTTGGTTTGTGTTGACCACGGTATTGATATTCCCTAGTCTTTGACGTGTTTGCGCCACAGAGTTTGGTAGATGGAACAAATTACTTTATATATAATTTTAGAAAATATTTTAAAAATACTTGTCTCTTTTAACGGAAACGCCGTCGTCCCGAATTATGACATCTTACGAAAGGTTCTCTATACGCGAATGTATCTCCTTGAGAAATTCGTCCCGTTGATGTCTGTCACACCCCGCACCTGGGGGAGGGGGTGAGACCAACTTGGTATCAGCTCCTTGTATGGCCGAGCGCCTATGAGCGAGCCTACTTTGACGGAGCAGTTACACGTACCAAGCCTTATAGGGTCGGACATTTATTTTACTTACTATGTTGAGAGAGTTGAGTCAGTATCAGCAGGTAAGTATATCTCTAGATCATCTTTGACTCCCAGTTACTTTTAGTTATTTTATTCTTAGTTCAGTTTCAGCGTTCAGTTATTTTATTGCCTTACTTACTCGGTACAGTTTTTCGTACCGACGTCCCTTTTTGGGGACGCTTTATTTCATGCGTGCAGGTTCAGATAGACAGACGGGTAGACCTTCTCATTAGGTGTTTCTCAAAGATAGACTTGAGGTCGGGGTACCATCAGATAAGGGTTAGAGAAAAAGATATTTTGAAGACAACATTTAAGACCAGATACAGGCAGTTTGAGTTTTGTGTTATATACAGAAGATGTACACAAAACCCTAGACCCGGCAACTCCGAAGGACGTGGAGCTTACCGATCAAAAAGAGATATATATATATATATATATATATATGGAATATGGTAAGGCAAGCCGACAAGGCCACATACTATCCAACTATATATGACTGTCTACAGACCTCTAACAGAGTGTAAAACTGCCCATATGTATACAAAAGTATCGTACTGAAACTCAACAACAGCTCCGGATCAAATGGAGCACATCAATATTCGCTAAGCAAGGGTCTTAAGATGGGGGACCGTCAGCTGTCTACTTGCACCTGCGGGCATGAAACACAAGCCCCCGGGTAATAGGGGCGTCAGTACGAATAATGTACCAAGTATGTAAGGCATAAAAATTAGTATATTACAGATATAAAAGAAACATGGAGTAAAAGACTCAACCTGTAAGTCTGAATATCTCTGTTAAATTTATAATGTCATGCATATACATATATATGTTATATCATGCATAGGTATATCTGTACATAACATCATCAAGCCTCTGAGGGCATCCTATCATATCATCTCGACCTATGTGGGTGAAATGATAAACGTATACCAACTGATCAGGTGGTGGTGCGTATGTAACGCCATAACCCTTTCCCATACCCCATATACATATACTATACACGTATATAATGTCATCTCGTCATGGGTCAATATACGTGTATAAATGATTGCAATGCATAATGAAGTAAGTCAATAAGATCTCTCGAAATGTCATGAGACCCATAGGCAACCCTAGTAATTCTAAGAATAAAATCATTTATGAAAGTTGTGTGCTTGCTCGTTTCGTTGTATCAAACGGATCGACAGTTTATTTAGAGACGTTATGTATGACCTACGCTTATTTAATATTTATATCTTAGACATATGTTTAGGGGTGTTCGATAGGCAGAAGTCGGGCACTCGTCACGGCCCATCGGTTTGGGTCGTGACAATTTCGATCTCCCATGGTGTCTCTGGCAACGCATCTACTTGTTGTTGCGACTACATCCTGATTAAGACTAATGCATTACAGAGGTTTCCTAAGGTTATGACCGAACCCTTTCAGGTTACCTACGTATCCAAAATAGAATCAGGTCTGAACGTAGTTTGTGAGATAATGATGAAATATGATGAAACGACCGAGCCTGACTCAGGCAACCTATGTATCCAAACCTGGAATCAGTTCAGAATGTAGTTCAATTACAACAGATACACAATGATGAGATTGAGAAATGAAATTGGCCGAGTCTGACTCAGACAACCTACGTATCCAAGTTAAATCAGGCCAGAACATAGTTCATTTACAAAAGATGACTTAATCCGATGAGGATTGCCTACGTATTCCTTTATGGGGAAAACAAATCAGCATAGTTCCCGAACAACATACAATAAATGACATTTGGTTTTTCTATTACAAGAGAAAGAGGGAGAGAAATTGTACCCTACGTGGGTTGCTTACGTATCCCTCCGTGGGAAGTCAGGTTGAACATAGTTTTTTTACATCAAAATCCTAACTCTGTCTATCTTTAAGAATAATATCTCTAGATTGCGTCCGAGTTGATCAACTTCGTGCTGACTTTTCCATCCATTTCTCTTAGGATTAGATCTCCATAAGACAATGCTCTATGGACCACATAAGGACCTTGCCAGTGTGGTGAAAACTTTGCTTTAGCTTCTTCTTGATGGGGAAAGATTTTCTTCAGAACCAACTGCCCCGGCATGAATTGGCGAGGATTCACTCTTTTGTTAAATGCACTAGCCATCCTGTTATGTTATAGCTGTCCATGACACACGACATCCATTATTTTCTCATTAATGAGCATGAGCTATTCTTGCCTGACCCGTATCCACTCTGCGTGGTCCAATTTTGCTTCTTGAATGACTATTAAGGACGGTATTTCTACTTCTGGTGGTATCACTGATTTGGTTCCATATACCAACATGTATGGCGTTGCCCCAGTAGATGTTCTCATAGAAGTCCATTAACCTAATAAAGAGAAAGGTAACTTCTCATGCCATTGTCTGTGATTGTCCACTCTCTTTCGCAGAATCCTCTTGATATTCTTGTTAACTGCCTCGACTGCCCCATTCATCTGTGGTCTGTAAGCTATGGTATTATGATGGATGATTCTTAACTTCTCGCAGATTTCCCTTATGAGGTCGTTTTTGAGGTTAGTGGCATTGTCAGTAATGATGGACTCTGGTATCCCAAATCTGCAAACGATGTTGTTCCGAACAAAATCTGCCATTATCTTCTTTGTTACGACCTTGTAAATAGATGCTTTGACCCATTGGGTGAAATGGTCGATTGATACCAAAATGAAACGATGTATGTTTGAAAGTGGAGGATCTATGGGTCCTATCACGTCCATGACCTAGGCGGCAAAAGGCCAGGGTGAATCTATTACATTTAACTTATTGGGTGGAACCTAGATGAAATCTCCGTGAATCTGGCACTGGTGACACTTTTGCACATAGCGGATGCTGTCTTATTCCATAGTCATCCAAAAGTATCCAGCTATCAAAATCTTCTTAGCTAACCTGAACCCGTTCATGTGGGGGCCGCACGTCCCTACATATATTTCTTCCAACAGACTAGTTGCTTTGGCGGCATCTACACATCTCAGCATACCTAAGTCCGGGGTCCTCCTGTACAATACTTCCCCGTTGAGGAAAAAGTGGTTTTCCAATCTCCTGAGGGCTCACTTTTAACCATTAGTAGCATTTTCTGGGTACTCTTGGGTCGCAAGGAACTTCTTGATGTCGTGATACAAAGGTTTACCATCTGGTTCTTCCTTCACATAGAAGCAATAAGCGTGTTGATCCTTGATTTCTATCTCGACAGGGTCGATGTAGTTCTTGTTTGGATGTTGGATCATAGATGATAAGGTCACAAGGTCGTCGACGAACCCATTTTGAATTTTGGGGACGTGTTTAAACTCCATCTTTGTGAAATTTTTGCACATCTCCTTTATGTGGTGCATGTACGGTATTAGCTTGACATTCTTGGTTGACCATTCTTCTTGGACTTGGTCTATCAGCAAATCAGAATCTCTTATGACCAAAATTTCTTTGATGTTTTATGATTCCAAGGATGCATGCCTCGTACTCTGTGATATTATTGGTGTAAGGGAATTTTATCTTTGCCAACACTGGATAGTATTATCTAGATTCTGAAATCAAGACTACCCCAATCCTGACTCTTTTGAAGTTTGTTGCTCCATCAAAAAACATCCTCCATCAAGGGTATAATTCTGACTTCCTCATCGGGGAAATACGTGCTAAGTGGTTCGTAATCCCCCATCCACTGGATTCTCGGCGAGGTGGTTGGATAAATCTTGTCCTTTGATACCCTTGTGGGTTATGTATACAATGCCTTCACTGAGGAGTATTTTCCATTTAGATAGCATTCCGGTAGGCATTGGTTTCTGAAAAATGTACTTGAGCAGGTCGAGCCAGGATATAAGATGTGTGGTGTACACCGACATGTAATGCCTTATCTTCTGAGAAATCCAAGTCAAAAAACAACAAGTGCATTCTATCAAAGAGTACTTGGCCTTCATGGTGTGACCTTCTTGCTTAAGTAGTAGATGGCATGTTCTTTTCTCCCAGCTTCGTCGTGTTTCCCCAACACACAACAGAAGGCATTGTCCAAGACTGACAAATAGAGCAACAATGGTTTCCTTGTTTCTGGGGGAACCAACACTAGCGGGCTTGAAAGATACTCTTTGATTCTAGCGAAGGGTTTCTGGCACTCCTCCATCCATTTTGTGGCAACATCCTTCTTTAGCATCTTAAAAATGGGTTCGCAGATTACCATGGACTGGGCTATGAAATGACTGATGTAATTCAATCTTCCCAAGAAACTCATGACAACTTTCTTAGTCTTTGGTGGTGGTAATTCCTGGATGGCTTTGATTTTTGATGGGTCTAGTTCTATCCCCTTCCTGCTTACATTAAAACCCAATTGTTTTCCAGCAGGGACTTTGAATACGCACTTTCATAGATTCAACTTCAAACTATAACTTCGCAAGAGTTCGAAAAATTTCCTCAAGTCATCCAAGTGCTTTGAACTCTTTTGAGTTTTTATGATGACATCATCCACATATACTTTGATCTATTTATGAATCATGTCGTGAAAGAAGGTCGTCATGGCCCTCATATAGATGGAGCCGATATTTTTGAGACCGAACGACTTAACCCTATAACAGTAGACTCCCCAAGGACTGGTGAAAGCTGTCTTCTCTGCGTCTTCCTTGTGCATTAGGATTTGATGGTATCCAGCAAAACAATCCACAAACGACTGTAGTTCATGCTTTGCACAATTATTGATGAGGATGTGGATATTTGGCAAGGGAAAATCATCCTTTGGACTAACTTTGTTAAGATCCCGGTAGTCCACACAGCTAAAAAATGACATAAAGGTACAGACACGGTACAAGCCTCAATTGATCGTCCTCTTTCAAAAGAAAACTTTTATAGTTCCATACTACCAAGACCCACGGCGAACCAAAGATGGACTAATTGTTTAATTCTGTAGCTCTTCCCGTGGTTCGACATCCCTGATGGTCGGTGTTTGACGTCAATTCCTTCACAACATTCTTCAATCATATTCACAAATACCTTCCCCACCCCGTTGATGATGTCATCTTCAAGTGTTGAACTCTGTCCCATGCTTGCAACATGCTCTGGCACACAACCTGTTTTCCCTGAGCTAACGGTGCAAGCTTCCCCTTCCGGAGGCTGATATCCTATGCCCGTCCTTCTTTTCTTCCCATTATGTTCAATTGGCTCTATTATCCCATCTGACGTGTCTCCCAACCCTGTCCCTAGCTTGTATCCATATTTCATCACCTCCCTCATGGCCATCTTGGACATGTAGGAGATTGCATTCCCAAGTTCTGTTCAGTCTTCTCCTCCTCAGTAGTCTGCATGATTTTTATAGTGTGGAAGGTGACTCCATCTAGTCCCTCAATGAATGGGACATCATACTCCAAATTGGTAGAGTGACCTTACTCATCACGGACCACGATCTCCTGGAATCCCCACTCAAATTTTATGCATTGGTGCAAGGTAGACGGCACGTCCCCTGCAATATGTATTCAGGGACTTCCTAGCAGCAAATTATAAGAAGAGGTGATGCCCATCACTTGAAATAATAATGGAAAGTTGACCGGCCCGATTTCCAAAGCTAAATAAATTTATCCAATAATGTCCATTTGCGAACTGTCAAAGGCTCTCACCCTTATTAGCTTTCCTTGACTTCCCTCACATGAATTCCTAACTACCGCAGGGTGGAGAGCGGAAAAAAGTTGACTCCTGATCCTCCATCGACTAGTACTTGGGATACCACTTTGTCCCCGCATTTGACAGTGATGTGAAAAGCCTTGTTGTGATTTGTGCCTTCAACAGGAAGTTGGTCTTTTCTGAAAGTGATCATTTTTTCTTCTACCATTTTCCCAATTATCACGACCAATGCCTCGCTGGTGGTGTTACTTGGTACACTTACACCGCTTAGTACTTTCAAAACAACATCCTTATGGCTGTCACAGCTCATCAATAGATCCATGATGGATATCTGCGGTAGAGGTTTCTTTAACTATTCTTCCACAAAATACTGTTTACTCGACATCATTTTCCAAAACTCCGCGACTTCTGTGTCTGTTATATTACTCCTTGAAATTTTTTCTCTCCTTGGATTTCTTCATCTAATGCAATCATGTTGGCTCCCTGGTTTTGATGATTTGGCAGTGGGTTACGGTTCACATTAGGCAGTGCTGGAGTCCGTTTGGATGGTTTCGCTCTCTATCAGGGTTTCGATTTCACTTTTCAACTTGAAATAATCTTCAGTATCGTGCCCCGATACATTGGAATGATACACGCTTCTTTTAGTGGCATCAAAATATTTGAAGATGTTCAAGAACCCTCCCCTTGATTGGGTGTATCAATCCTGCTCTTCTCAACCTTTCGAACAATTAGGCCAGAGGCTCAGCAATCGGGGTATAGGTTCTGGGACTCCTTTCTTCAAAGTTGGGACGAGGACGTGGTACATACACAAGTCGATTTTGGTGAGTAGTTGTTTGGAAAAGAGCATATGGCCATTATGGGTTTTCGTTGTTGCTGGCTCGAGGAGGGTTGTATTATAGTTGAGGGTTGTAGTATGGTTGGTATTATAGACAGGAGCATAAGTGGTGGTGGTGAGTGGCTGTTTGTGGAATAAGAAGTGCATACATGAGATGTGTTGGCTTGATAGTAGGGGACGATTGCTGAGACCTCTTCTTTCTTTTTCTTCCCACTACCAATTGATTGTGACAGGATAGCCTTGCTGGCCGCTTGCAGTGCTTCCATAGATTCCACCTTACCAGATTTTATGCCGTCTTCTAAGAAATATCTTATCTTAACCAGCTCGGAGAACGTTTGACACATCATTCCCACCATATTTTCAAAGTATATTCCCTCTTGGGCTCAGATGAAGTACTTGGTTAGTTCACTATTATCCAGCGGTGGTTTCGCTCTAGCAGCTTCCGTCCTCCACCGCCGTGCATATTCTTAAAACGACTCAAATGTTTTTTTCTAAAGGTTCACCGATGCAAACCGATCAGGAGTGATCTATGTATTGAATCGAAAACGGTTCATGAAGTCCTCCGCCACATCATTCCAAGTTCTCCAATTTCACGGCTCCTCTCGGGTATACTAGGTGAGTGCTTCTCCCGTCAGACTCCTTATAAACAATTTCATCCTTAATTTCTCATTCCTCCCTAGTCCGACCAACTTGTCGCAATAAGGCCTCAAATGTGCGTGAGGGTCCCTTGTCCGGTTTAAAAGTATAAAACTTCGGATGTTTGTACCCTACCGGAATATCTACATCTGGGTTAATACACATGTCCTCATAGTCCAGGCTATCACTTCCTCGGGCAACTTGGAAACTCTTCATTTGCCTTCTCAATATTTGCAACTACTCAGATACTGACTCCTCTTCCTTATGCCTGACCTCTGTCTCCATCTTGGCATACTGATCGATCTCTTATGGAACCCTGACCTTGACAGGTGCTGTAAAGGTAGGTTTGATAACGACATATACAGGGGGAACATACCGCTCGTGAGTAGCAACATGTGCCACATGTATGTGCTGGTTAGTAGTGAAAGTGACTCCGTCAGGAGCAGGGGTAGTTGCATTAGTGGTAATAGGTCGGTTTTGCGATGTCTGAGGATATTATGGTACATAGGGAGTATGAATAGGGGGATTTGGGGGGTTATCGGGTGTTACTTGAGGTATAAATTGAGTGGTGGGGGTTGAGGTCGGAGTGTTGTTGTTGTGGCATGAGCTTGAAGGAAAATGATCTGCAATTGAATCCAAAGAATGGAATCTGGGTGGTTGAGAAAGCGTTTCACGGCCAGGTGTGCTAATTCTCTGATATGTTGTACATCCTCCCTTAAGGACTTCATTTCTTGGGCCATCCCGGCTACGTCCTCATTATTCCTAGTGCTATCCTTTTCCTCCGATCGCCCTGGGCTGTCAGCTTTGACCAGATCATGTTCAGTTGGGTCTTCTGTAGCTGACAACATTTCCTTAGACCTTAGATTGTATGGTGGCTCTTCCAGTTTAGTCGACGCAAACCAACTTTCTCTTTTTTTTTGGGGGGGAGGGGGAGGGGGGGAGGGGGAGGGGGAGGGGTTAATAATAAAGAAAAAGAAAATAAGAAGAAAGAAAGGAAAAAAAGCAAGACTCAGTATCTTCATTTTATACGGGCAGGAAATCACATAGAGCAGGCAATTCGTGAATTACTGCTAATGCGTTCCTAAAATTCGTAGGGACCTCTCATTGCCGGAGGTAGGCCTAATTCGTGGATGTTTGACAGATATTTAGACTTGACATTTAGATCCGAAGCAATTTTGTTTTCATTGATAATTTGGACTGATACAAGAGAGAACAAGGATTACTTCCTAGAGTTGCATGGGCTTAGACAATTTGCCCTTTTGGAAAGTAAAAGAGAGAACTAGGGATAAAGGTACAAGCAGGGGAAATCAACCAATTCTAATAACCATCCCATGAGTCTCTTCCTGCGCCTTTCTCTTCTTTTGGTCCCTCTTACGGGTCTTCCTCACACTCTTCCTCATCATCATTGAATTCTGATTCCTCTGTTGGATCTTCTTCTGGTACTGTGCTTGACTCTATCTGGATGCATTCTACTACCCGATCATCCTCTTCAATTGGTGGCAACATATGGTCAATGGTTCCCGTGACTACCTGACTATGCATTGATGTGGTCACAAGATAGTGTGGCAGGATCTCATGATAAATCTGTAAAGCAACAACCGCAGCGTCTAACCAAGCTATACCCCTCTACTCGAGCATGCTAGTTCTTCTTATTTATTAATCCAGAGCAGTACTCGGGGGTGCACCATGAATTTTTATCCATAGGCATTGGTCCCGGGTTATTCCACTCTTCTTGCATTGTCCTATTCATGGGAATTGTAATCTGGCCATTTTAATCATCCTCATATAGCGCCGTCTTTGTCCACAGCGGCACATCCTGGATCATCCCAAATTGTCTGAGGACATGCATAGGTGAGTATGATTGAATGCCTTATAATCCGATCAACTCAATGAAGTACCTTTGGGGAGTCCTAAACATTTCTATTCCATCTAACCAAGTGAGTTTCCAGTTGATTCATTCTCATATCATATTGGTCAGTGTTTTCCTCCATTCTTATTTCACATGGGGTGAGATCTAGTGTCTCATTCTTTCATTATGTCTACGGATCATATTATTGACACCCACGAAGTAGTCAAAAGTGGCCTCCCGCTGGAAGAAGTGTTCAGTAGCCCAAATCTGAAGCAACAACTTACATCGTTTGGAAATTTTGTATCCTCATGCATATGCGGATAAAGCTCTCAGCATTTTGGCTAATACCATTGGCACCAAAGTAGCTTCAAGATTGTCGGGGAAGGTAGCCAGGACCACTAGTAGCAGGTTGATGTTGATACGGCCCCTTCGTTGTGGGAAGACTAATATTCCTAACAGTGCCATTACGAAAGTGATAGGAATGAGGCTATCCCATGTCGCCTGATCACATTAGAATATCCCTGAATACCACTCGTAGCTTTCACGGTGGCCAAACAAGTCGAACATCTATTCAAGGCTCACCCATTTGTCCTCGATACTTTTGAGGCTTATGTTGTTGGTAAGACCTAGAGCATCCAAGAATCGTTAAACGGGTATAGTAACTGGCAGCATTGGATTTCTTCCGTTGAATGGAAGTTCCGTAAAACTTGTGAATTCCTCCATGGACGGCACCAGCTCACAGTCAACAAATTTGAACACCACTCTAGCCGGGTCCCAAAATTCTATCAACAGGTGAGTGAGCACTCTGTCTGCTCGGATGTTCATCAATGTAGTTAATTCGCCTAGGTGCGTCCGAACTTCGTCTCTACGTTCTCGACAAATATTCTTCCACCACTTTTTCAGCTTATGTTGTGCTCTCATTACCATGCTAATTTCATGGATGTTCTGGTTGATTTCCATTTTCTAAGGTTGGTAGAAGAAAATATTTGGGTAAGTGTTTGCTTTTGACCCGTAAGTGTCTTGTCATGTTTGTTTTTCTTTCCACAGAAATTATGTCATTGGGTACATGACCCGTTGATATCAGAGTGGCTTTCCTAATTGTGTGTCAGTGCCTGGGACTAACTCACCTAGGATTTATGTAGTATGATCTATTTTACTAGAGTAGAGTGTTCCCTACTTTTGAATTGGACTGAGAATTGCGAGAAGTTATGTTAGTTGACCTGACAAAGCCATTCTATGAAACTAGAGAGTTTTGAAAAGAAGGTTTAGAGGTGTGTAAAAGACAACCCTCGCATTCCATTGCGTGTGATAGTGTACGATCAAGACTCGATTAAAAGATATTTGATGACAGTGTATATAACATAGTAATAAACAAGGGTGTAGCATTAATATAGCAAAGTGATCCTAGAGAATAAATAATTGTGAAGAAAAAATAAGGCATGTAAGAATGTAATTCCAATTTTGATCATAATCAAAGCAAACTACAAATAAGTCTAGAAGCCAAATTCGTCTAAATCTACTAAGGTCAGAACTTAAGTGTGTATCCCCAGCAGAGTCACCATGTTGTTGCTCCCTATTTTACACTAGTCAAGACAAGATTGAATTTGTAGTTTCTCTGTTGTTGAAAAAATGAGAGTAATTGGATGAACACTCGATAGACTAGGCGGCAATGTAAGCTTGTAAGCCACCTCTCCAATCCTCTCAAGCACCTCAAAAGGGCAAATATACTAAGGGCTCAACTTTCCCTTCTTCCTGAACCGTATAACACCCTTTATGGGCGAAACTCTGAGAAATACCTTCTCCCACACCATGTAAGTAGCATCACGAACCTTCCGATCGGTGTAGCTCTTCTATCTAGACTGTGCCGTGCGAAGCCGATCCTGAATGAACTTAGCCTTTTCAAAAGCATCCTGAACTAAGTCATTACCCAATAGTCTAGCCTCACTTGGCTCAAACCAACCAACCTGAGATCGACACAGTTTCCCACACAAGGCCTTATATAGAGCCATATGAATACTCGATTAGTAGATATTGCTGTTGGCAAACTCTGCAAGCGGCAGAAACTGATCCCAAGAACCCTCAAAATCCATGACACAAGTATGTAGCATATCCTTCAATATCTGAATAGTGTGTTGGGACTGTCTGTCCGTCTGAGGGTGGAATGTTATACTCAAGTCAACGTGTGTGCCTAACTCTCACTGCACAGCTCTTCAAAACTACGATGTGAACTGCGTGCTCGAACTGATTGATGGACACCAGCACACCATGAAGGCAAACAATCTCGCGGATATAGATCTCAACCAGCCGCTCCGAAGAATAGGTAGTCCCAACTGGAATGAAATATGCGGACTTAGTCAACCGGTCGATCACCCAAATAGCATCAAACGTTTTCAAAGTCCGCATGAGTCCAACTACGAAGTCCATGATGATATGCTCCCATTTCAACTCTGGAATATCAAGCCTCTAAAGCAAACCGCCCGGCCTCTGATGCTCGTATTCCCTTTCTAGCAATTCAAGCACCGAGCTACAAACTCCATTATGTCTTTCTTCATCCTCATCCACCAATAGTGCTGCCTCAAGTCTTGATACATCTTTGCGGCACCCAGATGAATGGAATACCGCGAACTATGGGCCTCCTCAAGAATCAACTCACGTAACCCATCTACATTGGGCACACAAATCTCACCCCGCATCCTCAACACCTATCATCCCCAATGGAAACCTCCTTGGCATCATCGTGCTGAACCGTGTCGTAAGGACAAGAAAATGGGGTTCATTATACTGACGCTCTCTGATGTGATCATAAAAGGAAGACCGAAAAACCACACAACCTAGAACCTGACTAGGCTCTAAAACATCAAACCTCACGAAATGGTTGGCCAAGCCCTGAACATCAGATACAAGCGGTCTCTTACCAATAGGAATAAATGCAAGGCTGCCCATACTCACTGCCTTCCTACCCATACTCACCTACACCACATTGGCCTTCTCGGGATGATACAAAATGGTAATATCATAGTCGTTTAGTAGCTCCAACCATCTTCGATGCCTTAAATTTAGGTCCTTTTGTTTGAACAAGTGCTGAAGGCTCTGGTGATCCATAAATACCTCACAAGACACACTGTAGAGATAATGCCTCCAAATTTTCAATGCATGAACGATGGCTGCCAACTCCAAATCATGAACAGGGTAGTAATTTACACGAGGCTTCAACTCGCGTGAAGCATAAGCAATCACTCTACCCTCCTGCATCAAGACACAAACAATACCAATCTGATAAGCATCACAATACAGTATATAAGAACCCGATGCTGAAGGCAAAACTAGAACTATAGTTGTGGTCAAAATAATCTTGAGCTTCTGAAACCTCTCCTCACACTCATATGACCACCTGAATGGAGCACCCTTCAGGGTCAACCTGGTCAAACGCGATGCAATGGACGAGGAACCCTCCACAAAGCAACGATAATATCGTGCCATGCCGAGAAAACTCTGAACCTCAGTAGTTGAAGACGGTTTGGGCGAACTATGAACCGACTCTATCTTCTTCAGATCCACCCTAATCCCCACAATGGACACCATGTGTCCCAAGAACTCCACCGAACTGAGCCAGAACTCACACTTGGAGAACTAGGCTGTAAGGACCCCCGAAAAATTTTGCTAAGGAATTTAAGCTTTAAGGTGCAGAGAGTTGACCTTTTGATAACGAGATCAGAATCCGATTATGGAAATTTGAAACATGTTCGTTATTTCATTTATGACTTATGTGCAATAATTGAAGTAATTCCGGATTGATTTGATACGTTTCGGTGCAAATATAGAATTTAAAAAATTCATAAACTTATAATTCGATTCGGGGCGCGATTCTAATTTTGGCATTGTTTGACGTGGTTTGAGGCTGTGACTAAGTTTGTATTGTAGTTTAAGATGTGTTAGTATATTTAGTTAAGGTCCTAAGGGCCTGGAGTGAGTTTCGGACGGGGTTCCGATCAATTTGAGCTTTGTTGAAGTTGCAAATGCACATTGGACACGGTTGGCCCAACCGTTGGACAGGGTTCAAGAGCTGAAGAAAATAAAGGTTCTAGAATTTTTCACGGTTCAGCGCATCTCACGGTTGGAACTTTGTACCCATTTTAAGCCAATTTCGGGATTCATTTCCCCCATTTGTCTTGGCCGAATTTTATGGGTTCCTACACTCTCTCAACACCCCCAACTCCTCTCTTCTTCAAAGTAAGCAATCCTCATTACCTTTGTATGAAATTCCATCATTTCTACACTAGTATTGATGAAATCTACACATAAAATACATAGAACTTCAAGAAATGTCTTCAAGAACTCAAAGGAGGGTTTTGCAAGATTTCTTCCAAAAGGTAATCCTACACCCTTAGACTTACATGTATGGATATATTATGGGAATATGAGTATGAATTAAGTATTAGAACTTATGGTATGGTGATTGGAAGCTATAAGTTCCCAATTTAAATACATAACCATTATAGAGATTTAAAGGTGATTGTTTTATGAAATTTTGTTGGTTGAGTGTTGATGGATGATCATGTATGTAATGTTGGAAGTTATAAATTATTTAAGAATGATGGTGGGATAAGTTATTGGTAAATGGTGGTAGTTGGAAGAACTAATACTATGGTTAAGAGATATAGAGATTTATGCATACTAGGTGTTTGATATAGTGCCTAAATGGCCTAAATTATAGAATTTGTTACTAATATTGGTCCCATTTTATGTTGTTATTCTAGATTGAAGTTTTTTAGTGTAGTGGATCATTGTAATATCACTAAGGGTCGAATTTGAGGTATGTTGGCTAAACATTCTCTCTTAGAATCGAATTCCATAATGTTCCCGTAAGTTCAAGTATGGTTGGCTCATGATTCATAATTTCTATATTCCGGGTTATCCCTTATAAACTTGATTATTCCGAATCATCCTTATGTCGAAAGATAGATGTTCAAAGTGTGGTTTGCGTATTAAAATGTTATGTCTTTGAGTCGTATTTTAAATGAAAACTAGTATACCAATTGGGTGAGAAAAACTCGATATGCTTAAGGCTGTAAATTGCTCATATACGTACCTAAAGTCTTGATTAAGAATGTCTTATTGTTTAGAATCTTTGAAGATGCTTGAAAATGAAATAAGTGAATTGGGGATATAGAGTATCGCCAACGTGCCAAGAATTTAATTTATGATTGTGGCTAGTGGTGCCAATCAAATCAGAGGATGTGATAAAGATTATGAAATGAGCCTCAACTCAACTGTTTAAAATCTAAAATAGAATTGTCGAAAAGCTTTGTACTCAATTCATGCCCATAAGTGTCTATTTTAACTAATGCTTTGCTTGATAAATATATCTAGTGTGATTTGCGTTCTTACCTACTCAGGTGTTGAAATAGTACATTGTCATTTTTGGGAAAGAGTATGGCAAGAATAAATGGTGTATTGCTTGTTTATCATTTTGATGTGTGTTTCTACTACTGGTCGGTGTGCCCCATTATTTCGTAAGAAACCTTTTGTGTTTAAAGTTTCCATTACTAATGAATTTGAGGTATATGATTTCTGAAATATTTTATATCTTAATATTTAATGGTGATCTTTGAAATTGAAAGAGGTTAAAGTGTTGAATATGAAATATGGCTACCGCGCCAGGAATAAAGAATATTGTGAATGGCCAAATGAGCCAAGGAAATATTGTTGTTGTGAGTGACTGGAAATACTAATGAGAATTTATGCAATGTGAAAGATGTTGAGGTGAATACAATTGCATTTATGTTACCTTTATGTGCAAATCAAATCAAAAATATTTTTGGGAGTATCATTAGGAAAACCGGGAAGGGTGGGTCATAAGACCCACACCTGAAACTACATGTGCCGGTGTAGGGGTGGATTGAAATATTGGTGAAATTGTGATTATTCCCCTTATTTGGGATGAAATTGAAATATTGGTGAAATTCTGATTACACCCCTTAATTGGGATGAATCTAGTAATAGCTGTGAATTGGAAAAGTCAACCCACACGGCATATGTGGGAAGGCAGCCTAGCTGAGCGGGTGGAGATCGGATGCCATGTTGCATACATGGTAGTACTACTCTTGGTAACAACTTTATTTCGCATCACATGTCAAACTACATTGTTCGGTGGGAGATGGCCTAGCCGATCGAGCGTGATCATACTCCGTTCTAACAAAGACGGTGGTATATCAAAGCTAATGATCTCCTAACCAAAAGAAAAATACATATATTATCTTCGTATTTTTAAAATTATTATGTTTTAACTGGACATTTGGATATTGTTGATTGTGACTTGCTCTTTCTATGTCTTGCCTTTTCTTATATGGGTATTCTATTTTCAAAGAGGACTTTTACCTATACATACTAGTACTATTCGACGGTAGTAACGTCCCTTTTGCCGAGGGCATTGCATCTTTAATTAATGCAGGTGGTTCCATAATAGGCAGCATTGATCAGTGATAGCGGTACACTCTGTTTAGCTTACTTGGTGAGCCCCACTTCATTCGGGGTCATATATCTTTTGTTTGTTATATACTTTGTATTTTGAGGTATAGCCGGGGCCTTGTTGATGGTTTTTCCATATTTCTCTTCTGTTGTACTTAGAGGATCCGTAGATAGGTTGTAGGTGGTGTTTGTTGTTGGGAATTGAACTAGAAGTGTTGGTATTTGGCAAACATGTTTTTTATTATATGTATAAACTTGTAATATTTTGGAAATTATGAATAAAGAGGATAATGGAAATGAAATGGCAGTTGTTAATGAAATATTTTCAGTGTTTGATTAATGGAGTACATCTCCTCTTTATTCATGGATAAGTTGGGGTAGAAGGATATCTAACAGGCTTGCTCAGCCGGGTTCACTCGGTTTAGCACCGGTCTAGCTCCTCGAGTTTGGGGCGTGACATTGGCATAAAGCTTCTTCTACCTCAACCGCTAAAGCACAATCCTCGGATGTTTGCATTCTCCTCTTGGCTACATGAGTACACCAGAATATCATCAATAAATACTATAAAAAATGAATCAAGATATGGATGGAATACACTGTTTATCAGATGCATGAATGTTGTTGGGGCATTGGTCCGCCCAAAAGACATCACAATAAACTCATTGTAACCATAGCAGTACCTGAATGCCGTCTTCACAATATCCGAGTCCTAAATCTTCAACCGGTGATACCCATCAAATCAAGATTAGAGAATACTTTAACTCCCAGAAGCTGGTCTATTAAGTCGTCAATGCGCGGCATAAGATACTTGTTCTTAATTGTAACATTGTTCAACTACCAATAGTCAATGCACATTTATATAGTACCATCCTTCTTCTTCACGAACAGGACCGATGCACCTTTTTGCACCCTATTTTGTACTAGTCAAGACAGGATTCAACTTGTGATTTCTCTGTTGTTGAAAAAGGGAGTTTCGCCACCTAATATTTAAGGTATACTAGGGAACCTATTTAATTACTAAGTAATATTATTCAGTGGTCTTCTAATCGGTGAGATAATGGGTAAGGGTTCTTATTCTTCTAAGGGGAAGGTGGTAGACACCCCTTAAAATCTACCTGAGGTAGATCCATAGGATTTAGGCTAAGTTTGGGATCAATTATTTGTAAACTGCTTTGATGAATAAAAAAGAGTGATTATTACTGTATAGCTAAGTATGCTATTGATAAAGGAATGTGGGATCCTAAAGGGATACGAGTTTATGAAGAGGTTCATAACATATATTGAAAGAGTCTTACAATTGGTATATAAGTGGTCTATATTTTATAAGTTTATAAAAGGGATTGAGTTATGAAAATACTTTGATTTGGGGAATGGCTATTTATATATTGCTAAATAGATATTGTAAGGGAAGGAGCCTAAAATTACCTTAGATCAGAGGGTTTTCAAAGAAGAGGTTATTTCCTGAAAATTCCTTAAAGGCGACAATTCTTGAAGTTATGATTTTTTCTTTGAAAATGAAGCTAATATCTGATTTCCCTTTTTAAAATAGAGACGCTATTTTGCTAAGTTCTGGATTTTGAAAATCTTTTAAGGAAAGGAAAGATGAGCGAATACAATAATAATTCGCGCGCAGATTATAATTAGTGAGTTAAGGATCTACTTCTAACTAATTTCCCTTTTAAATCCTATATTGTTTAAGACTTGCCTAAGTTTATATGATACTAAAGCATAAAAGAAAAGCATGTGTTATATGATACTAAAGCATAAAAGAAAAGCATGTGATCTAATATATGAGTGTTATATACATGAGATATAAAACAACAACAATAAAGACATAATAAATACAACTAACATTAATTTAATCTAGCAGAAACAGTAAACTATACTAACAAGATAGTAAGTAATGATAAAGAGTTGATGGAAAGAGGACTAGACTCTGTGATTGGGCCTCAAGAAGGTAGGCTCAACAGTAAAGAAGCGCGAATGCGGCCTTCTTTGGACTCCTGGATGAGATAAGATAGAGCTGGGACTGGGAATGATTTAATCCGGAACTCAGAGGCCCAAACATATATACATGTGAAATAATAAGAAAGTCATTAGACACGCATTCAATATATGTAGCATATTCTAACTACAGATCATTCTTTGATGTACATGAGAAATACAAAAACAGATAATTGAAGCAAGAACAAGATTAATATGGTAGAGAAAATTATATATTAATGTGATGGATTTACTTAGAAAATAATACACATTGGAAACCTTTCTGTTCCATTAAACATTAAACCCTTAAATAACCGATTACGTCAACGAATTAAGAGTTAAGGGGGTATCCCAACTCAAGGTCGATGCTCCCTTGGGATACCCCGACACTTCAAAGTTTCCAAGGGACTCAAGGCTCATGGCAATGCTTGTGCCGGTGAGCGAAGCCCAATATGAAGTCGAACTCTGCTCCCAAATACCCATAATCACTAACGACATATTTTCCTTATGGGTTTAAGTGCCAATGAGACCTTTCCAATGCGAACTAAATACTAAAGTACTACCTACCTCAACATATATACTTTTCTCTTAATGAAAACAACACAATAGAATACAGATTATTGTGATACTTAACAAGAAAACACATATAAAGTAAACCTAGAGGGCGACTGACTTCAGAATACACATAGAATAAATAAGTTTCATATCATACTATTACAAAAATGAATCATTAAGGCACAACATATTCAAACAGGTATTAATAATTATTACTTTGCACCTTAAAGACATCAAGGAAGACTCAAACCAACAATCATAGTCAACTATTATTACAGAGAGGTTATCAAGGTTATAGGATTGAACTCTCATCATGATTACAAACTCAGAGATTTAAACATTGGGTCCCTAAGGTCTCAGTAGGGTCATGCTTCTAATAGTGTTAGCAAGTCATCATGTTCAAACAATATCAACAAATGGACTTCATAAGGTTAGAGAGTCAGATTCAGTTTTAGATTAACAGTAGGGAGAAAAATCAAGCATAATTCAAGACAGAACATGGGGGTTGCAGAGCCAAATAGAGATGCTTGCAATATTTAATCAACTACACATAGGTAGGGTGAGTGAGACAGAGATCTTATATAAGTAGGGGAACTTTTCACATTACAGAACCAGATCAACATGTTGGTAAAGAAAGAATATGGAAAACATTACATCAAAATAAGTTCAAACTCAAACATAAATCTAGTTCAGCATATAGGTATGAAGTGACCATGCTTCAGTTCCTAAAACTATCAATTGGTTATAACAATATGTCTAAGTCCTACTCTCATGGAAGATAAGTTAATTATAGATGCATGCAAACTATGCAAAGTCAATAGGATCTCAAAAGATTAATGACAGGGATGTACTACACAAGTTTTGAATTACATATGTATATGAAGATCTCAACATGATTATGGGACAAACAGACTTAGTTACGCAATAATTATCTGTTGATTTTATCCAAACAAGATCATTACTTGCATATGAAGATGAAGATAACTTAACTTTAACAAAACATATATATAACAAAAGGGTTCTGGAGAAGGAGACAATTTGATGCAAATAAGATAACTTTCTATAAATGCATACAACAGTTGAGTATGATCATGAGAAGGTTATAGTGACAACCCAAAAATTGCCCTCAAGGTTAACAGGTACAAATATAGAGAAAAAGAGCATCTCAACACTTAGATTCTTTCAACTTGATTAAGTGACATGGACATATTGAATTTTCAAGAGTATATCAGTTAAGATTTCCAAATAATGAACTCAATCATAAAGCAAATAGGATGCATGGAATAATATGCAGAAGTGAAAATAACAACAATATCATTGGTGAAGTGATAACATAACAGGATTAGTTAACAATGATAATAACTAAACAAGATAAAGACTATAGTAACAACTTAGAAATAATTTATCAAACACAAGAAGAGAAGATAGTGTTTAATCATTTTAAGCTCAGGCTCAAGGTTAAAAAGAGCAGGGATATAAGTCTTGAACAAGTTCAAGTTTCATTTTAGTCATGACTCGCAGGTAGTAAGTTCAACTTCCAAAACTCACAAGATTACAGAAGTACAATAAGATAGAGATGAGTTTACTGCAAATCAATTAAAACCATGGAGTTGATATTGAATATATACACATAACACTTAGGCATGGAGTCTGTTAGAAAATTCAGGACAGAGATCAACAAGCATCATTTTACCTAATTGATTATCACTTATAGAATCATAACAGAACATGTTGACCACAAAAGGGTCATCAACCTAACAGAGCATAAATATCATACATGTCACACATACAGAATAATTATAATCTACAGAACTTAACTTGACATGTCTAAATCATTTCAGAGAGATGAACAAAAACAAAAAAGTGAGAGAAAAGATGTTGACCTTTTTGAAGGTAGCAAACCAAAATGACTCTCTTTGGTGCTCAAAATCCCAGAATTCTCAAGCTTAAACAAGCAATAGAACTCAACAAGAGAGGGGAAAACAATAAGATATCTAAGACTAGAAACCCTAATTTCTTAGTGTTTTTGTATGCTTAGTGTTCGTGACTGTATGTGTGTTCAGTGTTAGGTTGTTCGTGTGTAGATGACAACATTAAAGCACTATTTATAGTATTATTTAAGGCTATAGAGTTCTAGATCTCAACCTAAGATAGTGGAGAATGGCATTGAGTTGATGATGTGAGCATAGTCGGGTAAAATGAAAGAGAACATAGGAGAAATCAAATTTTTTACTTTATTTGAGTGGAGAGAACGAGGCTGAATGTTGGAGCACAAGAAACCAGCGGTCAGAACCCCAATACCTAGAGGTCATTGTATTTGACCGCTGGATGTCGAATATTGATAATGAAGCCAGTTAACACCTCATGCTCTCTTTGATTTGAAAGGACGAAAGAACAATGTTTGAAGTTTCACCTTTTGGTCTGATTTCTTCAATTAGAGTTTTGAAATCTAATGGTGAAAATGGAAAGAACGACGAGACCAAGAGTGCAAGAACACAAGGAACAATCATGCATGCCATGGATTTGACAGTTTAATAGCGATTTGAGGTTTCATCTAAGAGGTTAGGGTTTGGATTTGTGAGATTTTATTTTTGGTGATGCAATAGGCAAAGATTCAGTGAGAATCGTGGATATGGGGGACAAATGAGATGATTTGAGGTTGATATCACAACCTTGCACTAAATTTTGCAAGGTCTGTTAATTGATAGAGTTTAGGGCAGACGAGAGAAAAGGGAGAAGAAGGGGAAAGAAGGGAGGCTGGGCAGGTACGAAATGATATAGGGTTTCTGGGGTATTGGGGCATGTCTAGGGTTAAAGTCACAGGAAGGGACCTGGGCCATTGGATCATTTGATCAACGGTCCTGATAAATCGAGGTGTTACACTTTTAAGAAAACCAATTCCAGGAATATATGGGGACCGTTGGATCTGTGTGATCCAACTGCTGAGATAATATCTAATAGTGGATTGGGATTAAAAGGAAAAATAGGGATAATTTGTGACCGTTGATGATTTGAATTAACGGCTCAGATTGTTTGTGCTTGTTTTGTGAGTGAGCTTAGAGGGTGACATGTCACGCCCTGATTGGTTTAGGGAGATGGGCACGGATCGCCAACCTGGAACGGAGGGGTCATCTGGACTGGATCAAATAAGGGGTTGGGCCTGGTATTGGGCCAAAACTAATTTTAACAATGGCCATCTTGTGTTTAGTAGGAGATTTGCAATTGTAGCCTTTTGGTCTTCCAATCCTTTTAAAATTAGTTTAATTAAACTCGATTATTTTCAATAAAATATAGTAAAATTATAATTACTAAATATACTACTAATTATTATAATTAATTATTTATAAAATACTTTGCCTTCTAAATTATAACACTATTTTGAATATAGTTATCTAATTAATCAAAATTTGAGAAATAATTCATAAAAATAATTATAAAGCCTAGAAAGTGTATTTAAGAAATTGCCTTAATGATATAAAAAGTAGTAAGTATATCTATAATTACATAATGTTAGTACTAGGTTATTAATTTGAAAACTAATACTTAATCAGTTTTGTAAACTAGGTATTTGTTGATAGAAAATACTTTGGAAACATTCATTGTAAATTATCAAGAATAAATAAATTAACTTTAAATGGGAGGGTCAAAATTGGCCGTCAACACATCCCAATATGACACACTAGGCCTAATGAACCCCTTATCGAGAAGCTCATGATGCTTCTCTTTCAATTCTTTCAACTATGCTGGTGCCATACAATATGGAGGAATAGAGATGGGCTGAGTGCCCGACACCAAATAAATACCAAAATCAATGTCCCGGTTTGGTGGCATGCCCGACAAGACTGCAAGAAACACATCCGGAAAGTCTCGCACTACCGGGACAGAATCAATAGTAGGAGTATCATTGCCAACATCCCTCACAAAATCTAAATATGACCATCACCCCTTCCCAACCAACTATTGGGCCTTCAGATATAAAATCACCTTACTGGAAACATAGTCTAGACAACATATCCACTCGATCCTAGGTAACCCCGACATCGCCAACGTCACGGTCTTAGCATGATAATCCACAATAGCATGACATGAGGACAACCAATCCATACCCAGAATCATGTCGAAATCAACCATACTATGCAATATGAGATTAACTATAGTCTCCAATCCCATAATAGTCACCACACACGACTAATACACATAGTCAACAATAATAGAATCGCTCACCGGCATAAGTACATGAAGAAGTGAAACTAAGGACTCACGGGGCATATACAAATAACAAGTAAAGTAGGATGATACATATGAATAAGTGGAACCAGGGTCAAATGAGGTGGAAGAATCCCTGTGCCATACTAAAACAATACATGTGATCACTGTATCTGAAGCAACAACCTCTGGCCTAGCAGAGACAACATAACATTGCCAAGCCTCACAGCCACCTGATCATCCTCCCCCTCTAGGGCGACTTCGAGCTGCCTGAGCCCCACCCCGAGCTGGCTAGGCGGGTGGTGAAGTAACTGGTGCGAAACATATAACTTGACCCCTCTGCTAAACTGGACCTCCAAAACGACGGGGACACTGCCTCCACACATGTCCAAACTCCCCACACTTGAAGCAACTCCTCGTTGGTGGTGGAGACTAAATCCGACCTTAGGAGCCAAAATAGCTACTAGAAAGACTTGGTACAGATGAACCCTAAACTGATGGAGCATGAGATGAACTCTGATATGGGAGGGCACTGAGAGATCACTTACCCTGACGAACGGGACTATAAGGACGAACCCTGCTATGGTTGAACTGACCCTAGGAAGGAAAGCCGCTGAAACCACCCAAGCCACGAGGCCTCTTTGCTTCCCTCTCCTCACGCTCCTGACTACGGACCTACTCTAGCTGCCTAGAAATATCAACCACCTCGTCGAACCTAGCACATGATGCAATCTCTCGAGTCATGACAAAGCGCAGTCTATAGTTGAGGCCATCAATGAACCTCATAATCCCTTCTCTCTCTGTGGGAACCAACCAGATCGTATGACAAGCCAACTCTGAAAATCTCATCTCATACTGGGTCACGGACATTCCCTCCTAGTGTAGATACTCAAACTACCTACGCAACTCCGCCCTGTAGGTCTGTGGGACAAACTTCTCCAATAAGAGAATGAAAAAAGTCGTGCCACGTAAATGGTGCGGCACCGGCTGCCATACTAAACTCATAGGACTCTAACCATCTGAAGGCTGCCCCCGACAAATGAAAGATAGTAAATGAGACACAAGTCTCCAAAACACCCGCCATGTAAAGAATCTGCTGGCACCTGTCCAAGAAGTCCTGAGCATCCTCTGACTCATCTCCACTGAATGATAGAGGCTTGAGCATCCCAAACCTCTCTAGCCTCTTCTCCTTCTCGTCACTCATAGGGGGACCCACCTGGGCCTGAGCAACTACAGTAGGTAGGGCTGGTAGTACCCTCGGTGTCTGAAGTCCCTGAACCACCTGCTCTAGAGTACGAGCGGCGGGAGTCTGAGCACCTCCCCCATCCTGAGAAGTGGCTAGTCGGTCAGAACGGAAACTGCCTAAGCAAGGTTAGTGCATACAATCAATATTTGGTCCAGAGCCTCCTGAAGGCCTGGAATCTCAATAGGCACAACTGGTGCCTGAGCTGGTCCCACTGGCTAAACCATATTTGGGATCTGCTCCTGAGCTGGAATAACTGGTGGGTCTACAAGTGTTGCTCTAACTATTGTACGAGCTACACCTTGGCCTCTACCGTAGCCCTGACCTCGCATGGCCCTAGCTGGTTGTACTGGTGGTCGTTCGCCTGATCTAGTAGCACGTGTCCTCACCATTTATGAGAGAATAGAATAGCAGAAGTTTTGTTTTCAGAATCAACAACTCTACATGGTAAGAATAAAAGAAAATGAAGTTTTCTGAAGGGTTCGGTAGCCTCTCAAAGAAAAGTACAGACATAACTATACCTATCCGCAAGATTCTACTAAACCTGCTCATGACTAGTAAGACCTATGTAACCTAGGCTCTGATACTAACTTGTCACGACCCAAAACTCAACATGTTATGATGGCACCTATCATGGTACTAGGTAAGCCGATATCCACAAATAACTACGCATTTTAAAATTAAAAACAAGATGAAATAGGTTTTAACAGTGATAACGCTCATAAATAACCGACAACGAAAATACCGTGACCCAATACCAAATCCCCTAAAATCCAGGTGCCATTGAGTACATAAGCATCTAAATGACAATACAGTCAAAACTTCAAATACAATTGTCTGAAAAGATAGAACAGTAAAATAAAAGAAAAGATGAAGAGTCGAGGTCTGCGGACACCAAGGCAGTTACCTCAATAGTCACCAAACCTATGCAGCTCCAAATCTAGCAACCACAGTGTCCAAAAGTATCTAGATCTGCACACGAAGTACAGAGTATAGTATGATTATAACTGACCCAATGTACTCAATAAGTATAGGACTAACATTAGGCTGAAAGTAGTGACGAGCTCAGAAAGGTACAGTCTAAATCCAGACTATAACAGTACAAATATGGCAGGAAAAATTGTCGTAATAACTCAGAGAAATCTCATAGCTAATTTGTACACAGAAATTTTGACATGCTTTTATGTTTAACAGATTAAATTCATCACGGATAAAATATGCCAGGTGTGACTGATATGAGGAATGTTACATCTCTATATCTACATTCCAGATGAGCATGTCAACTATAATTCAACATAGTGATAAAGTCATATAGATACTCTCGAAGTATTCAATCTCACTCACATGCTCAGTCACTTAGTACTCCCATTCACTCAGTACTCCCAGTCACTCAGCACCCTCAATCACTCGGCACTCGCAATTGACACTCACACTAAATAGGTACTTTTGCTCCCTACTGGTATGTTAGACTCCAGAGGGGCGCATCCTGCCCAAGCGCTTATATAAGCCAATCATAGCATGAACCAATAAAACTTGCTATGGCATGCAGCCCGATCCCATAAATATCACTCATAATCTGGCCATTGGCCTCACTCGGTCATCAATCTATCCAATCGCTCGGGCTCACAAAGTTCATAACAATCGTCCCAAACAATGATAATATGATGTAACAATAAATGGCAACGAAGACTAAGATATGATTTGCAAATGATAGATGTGTCTACGTACATAATTGCAATTAAGCAAATAATTCAACAAACAAATGACCTCTGTTGGTCCCAATATGTCACGCTCCGACGTCGTGGAGTGTGACCGGTGCTCAATCGAGATAACTCAGCCGAGCAAGTTTGCTAGACTTCCTTTTACCCAAACTCATCCACGGATAAATAGACAATATATTTCTTCAATTAAACAGTGAGGAGATTGTATGAACAACCCCAATTCCATTACCATTATTTACTCCATTTGTAAATCCCAAAATCCATATACTTTCACAGATGAAGTGAAACAAGTGGTTCACATACAACATTACTAGTTTTATTTTCCCAAAACCCATACACAACCCAAACCGAGCCTCTAATAGATACAAAAAAGTACTATGGTAGTGCCGGCAACAAGGCCCCGACTATACCTCAAACACAACACACGAAGATCAAAGATATATGACCCCGAAATGAAGTGGGGCTCACCAAATCTGCTGGAAAGAGGGTGTGCCGCTAACACTGATCACTGCCACATGCATCCATTAAAGATGCAGCACCCCTGAAAAAAGGGATGTTAGTACATATAGAATAGTACTATTATGTATGACTAAGCACCCTCTCAATATAACATGTAACAATACAAGGAAGAACAATCATTAATCAGTGGAAGCCTCAAACAATACCAAAACATCAAGTTAGGAGCAAGTTAAGTTCTCAAGTAAATTTCCATATTTTAGGTTGGGAGATCTTTAGTACTAATATACCACTGTGGTTTTAGCACGGAGTCTGATCTCAGCCCGGTCTTATAAGCTATCTCACCAGAGACATCAAATTACAATACCAACATGCTTTTAGCAAGGAGTCTGATGGGCTAAGCCATCTCACCAGAGACATCCAATCACAATCACAACAATCTCTACACAAAGCGGCCTTGCCACCTCACCCCAATGTGTGCAGGTGGAGGTGTAGTCACAATCACAATCACCACCATATGTGCAACACAGTGTCCGATCTCCGCCCATCGGCTAATACGTCTTACCACAATGCTGTGTAGATTGACATCACCCTTTTCTAGCAATCATCTCATCTCAATTACGTGGAATATTCTCATTACGTAAATCTCGTCCACAAATAAGGGGAATAATTATAATGCATTCCTACACCGACATATGTAGATTATGCGTTAGCCTATTTCAACCTACCCTTCCTTGGTGACTAAATGATACTCCCAAAATATTTATTATACAAAGGATTTACAGCTCATTCCATAATCGTTTCCACGTCTTTTCATTTCATTGGCACCAGTGGCCATAACGTAATATCACTCTTAGCACGATATGTGAATTTCATATTTCATACTTCTTTCTTTCACTTTCAAATATACTTTTGGATCATCAACAATAAGGGCATCTATAATCTCTAACTTAGGTATATATGTGAGAAAATAGGAGTTTTAAGCACATTGAGATTTGTTACACAATTTGACATACGAGCTTGCAATAAAACATGACTTTAAATTACAACACCTTCGATATATAAGTCACACTTTATTTTGTTTCCGGAGGGAATCATGATATGGTAGGAACATTAGGAACATATTTTGAATACATGCATCCTTCAACACAACACTTATTTAGAATAGTCCAATTCATTATGAAGGACTCGGAACATGAGAAATAAGAACTTGAGCCAATTAAAATCGTAACTTACGAGGACATCATGGAATTCGATTCTACAAGAAGAGTTTAGCCCACATACCTTGAAAGAGCTTTCCTTGGTGTAACAATAATGTCCCTACACTCCTAACGATGCCAATCTATAGAGGAGGAGAGAATTACAATAACTGTCAGAGGAATTCGCATGGCAAGGGTTGTTACAATGATGATCCAACCTTCCCCTTAACTAATTCAACAACAAAACCACCCAAGAATGTTCAACAACTTCCCCACAATTCATATTAGCCCGTGCATGTGGTAAATCTATTCTCATAACCCATAAGCAACCCAAATCCGAAATTGGAGAAACGGGGAAAGAAATTCTTACCTCCTTGAAGCCCTAGCAAGTCCCTTTTGGTGACATTCCTAGGTTTGATCAAAGTAGAGTAGTGAAATTCTTAGTCCTCCCTTTCTTATCTTTAGAATGGTTCTCTCCTCTCTCTAAAATGTCAGGTAACCCCCCAAATATTAACCCTATGTCTAGTTAAATGAAATGGGGGTCGGGTTATAGAATTAGAAAAATGGACTCGGGTCGTGCTACAAACCAGGCATCGCGAGCTTTGTAACGAGCTACAGACAAGGCTTCATGTGCTCTGTAGCAAGCTACATAGCACGCTTCGCGAGCTTTGTAATACGTTATACACCAGGATTCGCGAGGGATATAGCATGGTCTATCACACTACAGACCTAGCTTCGCGAGGTATATAGCTTGGTCTAGTGCACTATGAGCTCGGAGATGCAAGGTCGAAATGATTCAACTCCCCAATGCACCGTTCAACGCAAAAAGCCCGGAAATATAATACATTAGCCAACCTTGGCACCGTAGAACCTTAAATTACTTGATGGAGAGTTACGAGGCCTTACATCATCCCCCACTTAAGATCATTCGTCCTCGAATGAGGATTTAATTCCGCCCCAACCACCTAACATAACGCATCTCTTCTCTCACACATCTCAAGCTCCCGAATTTGACTAAGCCCAAATTTTTCAGCAATTTCGGCAGAGTTTACCTTTTAACTGGGCCTATCCACCTGCCAGAGAATCCCATAAACCAATGCTAACAACATATACATAATCCAACAATGCAACATAACATGAAAACAACACCAACCGTGGCCTCACAAGCAATATATTACTGGAAAGAACACTCTTAGAAAAAATTGTACAAGTGATACACAGTTCATAGGGAATAATTTTGTAAAACTGATTACATAACTATTCAAACAAATAAGGATACTTATTCTTCATCTCTTCCTTGGCCTACCAAGTGGCCTTTTCAATATGTTGGTTTCGCCATAACACTTTCACGGAGGCAATCTCTTTGTTTCTCAACTACCATACCTGCCTATCAAGAATGGCAATTGTAATCTCTTCATAAGTCAATTCCTCATTAACCTCAATAGTCTCAACCGGAATAATAAGTGACGGATCTCCAACCACCTTCTTCGAAATGGATACATGAAACACCAGATGCACTGAAGACATCTCTGACGGTAGTTCTAAGCTGTAAGCCATTTGACCAGTCCTCTGAATGACTCTGTACGGTCCGACATAGCTCGGACTCAATTTCCCTTTCTTCCCAAAATGAATTACACCCTTTATGGGGAAAACCTTCAAGAATACCCAGTCATCCTCCTCGAACTCGAAATCCCTATGACGTACATCCGAATTGGACGTTTGACAACTATGAGCAGTTTTCAACAGATCCGTAATGACCTTAACCTGCTCCTTAGACTGATGCACGAAGTCTGGTCCTATCAATTCTGCTTCCCCGATCTCGAACCATTCAATGGGAGATCTACATCTCCTACTATATATAGCCTAGAACGATGCCATCTGAATGCTAGCATGATAACTGTTAATGTAGGCAAATTCTATGAGCGGCAAATAATCATCCAAGCTACCCTTGAATTCAAGAATAGAAGCACGGAACATATACTCAAGCATCTGAATAGTCTACTCTGTCTGCCCGTCGGTCTGCGGGAGGATGTACTAAGATTTAACTGTGTAACCAAACCTTGCTAAAATGAATTGTGCCCCTCGATCTGAGATAATAGAAACTTGAGTGCCATGAAACCTCATTATTTCCTTGATATACAACTGAGAATATTGTTCCGCTGTGTCGGTAGCCTTAACAGGTAGGAAGTATGCTGATTTCATGAGTCGATCCACAATTATCCAAATCGAGTCAAATTTGAAAGGAGTGCGAGGTAGTCCTACCACAAAGCCCATATTAATCCTTTCCCACTTCCACATTGGAATTTCTATATTTTGTGCCAACCTACTGGGCGTTTGATGTTCGGCCTACACTTGGTGATAATTTGGACATCTTGCCACAGAGTCTGCTACGTTCCTTTTCATATCATTCCACCGGTAGACTTCCTTGAGATCATGATACATCCTTGCAGAGCCCGGGTGCATGGAATACTTAGAAGTGTGAGCCTTGGTCATGATTATTTTTCGGAGACCATCTATATTTGGAACATATAATCGCCGTTGGTACCTTAGTGTACCATCACCCATGCCGAAAGAAAAGCCATGGTCTTATGTTCATGATTCCAATCCTTCAACTTTTCCAACAAAGAATCATCATATTGCATCTCCTTGACTTCCATCACAAGCGATAATTCAACCCTGTTTTGTACAGTTCCCCTCGTTCACCAGTGTCTGCAAGACGAACTCCCAATCCATCCAACCGATGAACTTCCTTGGCCAACACCTGTGATATGCCTCCAAGTGTGACAAACTACCCATAGATTTCTGGCTAAGAGCATCCGCCACAATATTAGCCTTCCCTGGACGATATAAAACATCAATATCATAGTCCTTAAGTAACTCAAGCCATCTTGTTTACCTCATACAAATAATGACGCCAAATCGTCAACGCAAAAACCACCACCACAAGTTCTAAGTCATGTGTTGGATAGTTCTTTTCATGATTCTTGAGTTGCCTGGAGGCATAAACGATCACCTTGCCATGTTGTATCATTAGTGGAACATCTATATCATATTTCTCTTACATATGACCTCTTAGGAATTGAGTTATACAATAATTTCCTTGATATGGTTACAATCTTTTGTGAATACTTGCAACTTGCTCATCCAAATTCTCAACAAAAGACATTACTGGATGAGTTTTCTTATAGGACCTTCTATTTCAAATGAATAACATATGCTAGCTTTCGCACACATCCTTATAACATCAATCTGCACGATATTGCATCAAATGTAAAGTAACATTGTGCTCTGACCTTCCTTAGACAACTTCTTTCCTCCTTATGTGCCTTATAGAATTTAAGAAACCACTCTACTTCCCTTGTGAACATTCTCACAATCTCTCTTTACTGTTAAACACCTCGAAAGCACATATGAACACCCTTTATATATATTCAATTCAAAAGAGTCACAGGCCCGAACATGGCCTTCTCTGAAACTTGAGATCCTCCTAAATTCTTCAACTACGACTTCTGGTTTTCCTCTTAAGTGTAAGACTTAGTCCACCTGATTCCATCCTCGATGAGTAACTCACCTTATTCCCAGTATTGTAGCTACCAATAGTATTTCCTGATATTGTGGCTTAAGAGATACCATGTTAAACATGTCTGGTTCGTAACCAGTGTTCATCCTCTCTCAATCTGTTTCGAACATTTTCCTTTGTCCTTTGGGAAGATTGTGTTATTTTTCCCTTTTGATCGCCCTTTGATCTAGACAATATGCTGGTACTATCTTTTCTTTGTGACTGGGAAATTCATTCCCATCCCATTTTGCCCTTAATGCATAGCTGATAGCCTTATTGTGTCACAGACTTGTCCTCCTCCAATGAACTCTCTTTAAATCTTTTAGTTGATATTTAGTGTCACCCAAGTCGGCTGCATTACAATTGATCCTTTATACCTTCTATTAACACTTGTGTTCTAGGCAAGTCCACAATTCTGGTACAAACTATTTTGCAATACTATGACCACCTTAATTTATAGATTTTCTTCCAATTCATCTTGCCTCATTCTTCCTAGTTAATAAATAGCTATGCACTCTTGGGTTATTCTAGCATCACATTTATTTTTCCCACTTGTTTCGCCTTCCTTAGAGTCTTGAAACTCTAGTTAAATCACAAATCCATGATTAACTCATTCTAAAAACTCAAAAGCCTTTCACAGTTAATCTACAGTACTTCCTTGGGTTCCAAGGTCCTTGACTCTCTAACAAATATAAAACTCTTTTACAAACCTTACTCTTAGCTATGATCGTTGACCATGTCATGTACATTATCATGTATGAAGAATTTACATTTCTCAATCTTCCACATTCTTGGTGTACTAGTGATCTATCATTAGCATGTCTTTTCAAAGAATCACACTATCCCTTACCACCTTCCTAGACTACACATGTATTCAACAAAATATTCAAACATCGTAGCTAAATGGTCCCACTCTTATTTCATTGTACTTAAGTAACCTCACTTTCCTAACTTGGGGCGAATGTTCCAGATCTCTAGTCCTTTGGTATACAATCAACTATTAGGGAGATTTAAGTTGCCATGGTATTAAACTCATAAGTGCTCTACTCTCATTCAGCCACACATGCTTGGGATCCAAATTCCTCATGTCGATATCTTTTAGGAGTCACACACAACTTCGTACATTTCTAGGATTCTTATAACATTCATAATGCAATGATCTTCTCATTGTGGGTTCAACTGACTCTCCTTTCATAACTTCTTGTCTCCTGGGAGAGACCTACACGTTTATCATTACTCTACATGCCATTCCTTCCATCTATCACATGACTATGTAAAAAATTATATTTTACACCTTAGGATCATATACATGGTTCCCATACTATCCACATGTACTATTTTAGCTTACATCGCATTTATCAAGTCAAGGTTTTTTTGGAGGTGGGTAATCATTTCTAACACTTTTATCATATAAAGTATGCTCCGGGTACTATATACTTATCTTATATGCACATACCATTCGTTCAACATGATACATGTGCCATCTTCTTAATATTTAGGCCTTTACCCATTTGTCAAGTCATATGACAACATTACTTGGAATAGAGGAAAGAGCGTTTAAACTTACCCTGAACCTCAACGCACGAGTTAGAAGACAATCTTATAGTCACGCTATGTCGCACGATCTAGAGTGTGGAAGAAGGGTAACATTCCTAAATGCTCAAGTAGCCTCCAACTTAAAAATGTGGTTGACAACACACCGATAAGAAAGATTCTACTAGACACGGCTTCGAGATATCCTAGGACACTTTAAAACTTAGGCTCTGATACCAAGCTTGTCACGCCTCGACCTGGTGGAGCGCGACCGGTGCTCAACCGAGATAACTCGGCCGAGCAAGCCTGATAGACTTCCATTTACCCAAACTAATCCACAAATAAAGAGAAAAAATATATTTCATCAATTAAATATTGAGGGGATTTTATGAACAACCCAAATTCCATTAACATTATTTACTCAATTTTTAAATATCAAAATCCATATACTTTTACAGCTGAAGTGAATCAAGTAGTTCAAATAAAATGTTACTAGTTTGACTTTCCCCACCCACACATAACCCATACTAGGTCTACTGAGCATCTAATAGATACAAAAGTGTACTGTGATAGTGCATGCAATATGGCCCTTGCTATATCTCAAACACAATACACGAAGAACAAAGATACATGACCCCGAAATGAAGTGGGGCACACCAAATCTGTTGGGAAGAGGGTGTGCCGCTAATACTGATCACTGCCACCTGCATTTATTAAATATGTAGCTCTCCCTCTCATAGAACATGTAACAATACTAGGAAGAACATTCATAGAATCAGTGGAAGCCTCTACCAATACCTAAACATCAAGTTAGGAGCAAGATAAATTTTCAAGTAAATTTCCATATTTTAGGTTGGGAGATCTTTATGTCACGCCCCAATCTCGGGAAGCATGACCGACGCTCAACCGAGTGAACCTGGCCGAGCAAGCCTAAGAGATATTGTCTACCCAAATAACCCATGATCAATAAAAGACATGATTTCATATATTATACAGTAGGAGTCTCAAAATACACATTTCTTATAGTTCAAGTGGAACAAGTGATCAAACGCAACATGACTTGTTTAACATTCCCAACACCTGTAAACAACCCACATAGTGTCTACGGAGCCTCTAAAGATACAAAAGAGAGTAAAGATGGTGCCGGCAACAAGGCCCCGGCTATACCTCAAAAAGTGACCATAATATAAACAAAAGGTACAATACATGCCCCCGGAATGAAATGGGGCTCACCGAGTCCGCTGAGAAGAGGATGCAGCACTATTTGAGATCCGCATTATCTGGTATGTAACCACCTGCATCCATTTAAAGATGCAGCGCCCACGGCAAAAGGGACGTTAGTACTGTCAAATAGCACTAGTAAGTATAGCTAAACACCAACTCAATAGAATGAATAATAATACAAGAGGAGCAAGCAAGAATTCAATAAGGGCTTCAAATAAATAATAAAACAACAAGTTAAGGATCATATACAGTTTCAAGCCAATTTCCACATTACTAGGTTGGGTGACCTTTAGTACCGATGTTCCATAATTTACAATACCTCCGTGTTCTTAGACGGATTCCGATCTCGACCCGATCGGCTAGGCCGCCTCGTTGGAGACGTTACCACAATTATATTCACAAATACCACCGTGTTCTTAAACGGAGTCCGATCTCGACTCAATCGGCTAGACCATATCACTTGAGACATTACCACAATTTCAATCATCTCACATCGTACTTCTTTCATGTACTTTCGATTCATTGACACAAGTGATTACGATTACAAAGTCAGTCTTGGCACTTGGCCGTATTTGATAGTTCCAGACCCCTTTTCCCACATTTAATATCATTATCAAAATCAATAAGGCTCCCCATTCAAGGCATTAAATTCACGTATGAGCTATTTGGGTATCTTAGGCACATAGAGGCTTTTCATATGATTTGGCATAACAACCTTTATTTCACTCTTGACATGAAGTCTTAACATCCCTAAAACATATTCTACATTTCGAACATATTCTCAAATGTTAAGATGACATGATGAAGCATTTAGCATAAACATTGGACTTACATCCTTCAACACAAATACATTAAAAATTGTCAATTCTATAATGATCAAAAACTTACTCCGATTACAAGAACACCGTAGGATTCAATTCTAAGGGGGGGGGGTAGCCAACATACCTTAATTGAGCTTCTTAAAACTCTAAGACATTCCGAAATATTAGAAACTTCAATCTATTTTAGCAATATAATAAAATTGAACCAAAATTAGGAAGATGAACATGGTTTTAGCTCATTTGAGCATATTATAAAACACTAGGTGTGCAGCAATGTTTTAAGGCCCTTTTGTGGAAGATTCCATCATTTTCCAACCCACTCTCAACCATTATTAGCTCACAATCTTCCCACATACTACAAGGATACATGCATGTAAGGTAAGCACTCTTATCCCCATGAATTAACTCACTAATGGCCCATTCTAGTTACATTTTGAAATTAATAACCTCTTAGGATAAAGAACTAGGTTACTCTTTTGATAATCTCCAAGGTTTAAGTGAGAATTGAAGAATAATTTGATGAAGATCACTTCTCCCTCTAGGACCCTCTCTCTCTCACTCTAGAAATATCTGAAAATATGCTCAAAATGGCCCATAGGGTGTGTTTTAACGAAATAGGGCCGGGTTTAAAACCCCAAAAATAAAGCTCTGGAACAGGTTTTGCGATCGCATAACCAATATGCGGACCGCATATCAGTCGCATAATCGCAAACCAAAATGGCCAAAAGAACTGTCCTTGTCTGCGGTCACTATGTGTCCCGCATAATTGTTCTGGGGTCGCATAATGCACCATAGAACAGTTATGCGGTTGCATAGTTGACTTTATAATTGCTCCCAGACTGACCCAAAAACTGCCTCACTCTGCGGCCATTATGCGGTCCGCAGAGTGATTCTGCGGTCGCATAATGGATCGCAGAAACGCGTAATTCTGCCAAACATTTTCCTTTACTTTCCGATGCATTGTTCACCTCGCCGCGAAGAATTTCGATAATACACAACACGTAAAACCAATTCGGCACCACAAAATATGATTAACATTATTTTGCAAAATTTTACGGAGCCTTACATTCTCCTCCATTTTGGATCCCTCGTCCTCGAATGAGAGTAAAAATCTTTTATTAGCATCTTGTAAAACTCAGTTTTCATACCATACACCAGCAGCCACAAATCTGAATAACTCCTTAAATTCTCAAAAATTTTGCTAGAGTTTCATTTGTAACTAGGCCTATCCCCCCTGTCAGAGAACCCCAGAAATACATTTTACAAACATGTATAGAACCCAACAACATAACATAACTCATAACCACACCAACTGTGGCCTCATGTAAGCAACATATAATCGAAAGCAACATCTTTACATTAACTGAACAAGTGGTACAAAATTCTTAGGTGACAGGTTAATAAAAGAAATGATTACACAACTATTCAAGCAAGTGAGGATACTTATGCTTCATCTCTTCTTCGGCCTCCCAAGTGGCCTCTTCAACTTGCTGGTTTCGCCATAACACTTTCAAGGAGGCAATTTCTTTATTCCTTAACTTTCGAATCTGCCTATCAAGAATGGCAACTGGTATCTCTTCATATGACAATTCTTCATTAACCTCAATGGTCTCAACCGGAACAATGAGTGTCGGATCTCCAACTACTTTCTTCAACATACACACATGAAACATCGGGTGTACTAATGGCATCTCAGGTGGTAGCTCAAACTTGTACACCACCTCACCGATCCTTTGAATGATTTTGTACGTCCCGACATACCTCGGACTCAATTTCCTTTTTTCCCAAACCGCATAATACCTTTCATGGTGAAAACCATCAAGAATAACCGATCATCTTCTTTGAACTCTAAGTCTCTGCGACGAACATCCGAATAGGATTTCGAATGACTTTGAGCAGTTTTCAACCGCTCCTTTATGATCTTATCTTTTTCCATAGCCTGATGTACAAGGTCTGGCCCTATCAATTAGGCTTCCCCAATCTTGAACCACCCAATGGGAGATCTACATCTCCTACCATATAATGCCTCAAATTATGCCACCTGGATACTTGCATGAAAGTTGTTGTTATAAGCAAACTCTATGAGTATCAAATGATCATCCCAGCTACCTTTGAAAACAAGAACACAAGCACGCAACATGTCCTCGAGCATCTGAATATTCCGCTCTGATTGCCCATCGGTCTGTGGATGGCAAGTTGCACTAAGATTTACCTGAGTACCCAAACCTTGCTGAAATTTCCTCCAAAAATTAGTCATGAATTGAGCCCCTCGATCGGAAATGATAGAAACTGGAGTGCCATGTAGCCTGACTGTTTCTTTGATATACAACTGAGCATATTATTCCATTGTGTCGGTATATTTAACTGTCCAAAAGTGTGTTGATTTCGTAAGTCGGTCCACGATCACCCAAATTGAGTCGAGCTTGCGCGGAGTGCGTGGTAATCCTACCACAAAATCCATATTAATCATCTCCCACTTCCACATTGGAATTTCTATGTTTTGTGCCAACCCACCAGGCCGTTGATGTTCGTCCTTTACTTGCTGACAGTTCGGGCACCTTGCCACAAAGTCCGCCACATTACTTTTCATGTCATTCCACCAATAGACTTTCTTGAGGCTGTGATACATCTTCGTAGACCCTGGATGCACGGAATACCTAGAAGCGTGAGCTTCGGTCATGATTCTTTCCCGGAGACCATCTACATTTGGAACACATAGTCGCCCTTGGTACCTTAGTGTACCATCATCCATGCTAAGAGCAAAATCCGTAGACTTATGTTTTTGAATCCCCTCCTTCAATTGCACCAAAAATGGATCATTGTATTGCTTCTCTTTGACTTCCACCACAATCGATAATTCAACCCTATTTTGCACAATTACCCCTCCTTCATTAGAGTCCGTAAGACAAACACCCAAACTAGCCAATTGATGGACTTCCTTGGCCAATGACCTTTGGTATACCTCCAAGTGTACTAAACTACCCATAGATTTCCGGCTAAGAGCATCCGCCACAACATTAGCTTTCCCCGGGTGATATAGAATATCAATGTCGTAATCCTTGAGTAACTCAAGACATCTTCTCTACCTCAGATTTAGTTCCTTTTGTTTGAAAATATATTAAAGACTCTTGTGGTCCGTGAATACATCCACATGGTCCCCATACAAATAGTGACGCCAAATTTGCAATGCAAAAACCACCGCCGCAAGTTCTAAGTTATGTGTTGGATAATTCTTTTCATGTTTCTTGAGTTGCCTAGAAGCATATGCTATAACTTTTCCATGTTGCGTTAACACACACCCAAGCCTAATTCTTGAAGCATCACAATATACCACAAGTTCATCTGTACCCTCTGGCAAGGTCCTTTCAAAAGCATCGGACCATTGGAACTTAACTGCTTTTTGAGTCAATTTAGTCAACGGAGAGGCAAGAGTAGAAAACCCCTCCACAAACTTCCTGTAATACCCCACTAAGCCCAACAAAACTGCGAATTTCGGTGGGCGTTGTAGGTCTAGGACAATTCTTTACTACTGGAAGCTTTTGAGGATCAACCTTGATTCCTTCTCTAGAGACAACATGACCCAAGAATGTGACCGATTCGAACTAAAATTCACACTTTGAAAATTTCGCATATAATTGGTGCTGCTGAAGAGTCTGCAATACTGCCCTGAGATGATCGGCATAGTCCTCCCGACCTCATGAATACACAAGAATATCGTCAATGAACACTATCACAAAGGAGTAGAGGAAAGTCTTGAAAACCCGATACATAAGATCCATGAAAGCCGTTGGGACGTTTGTTAGCCCAAAAGACATCACCAGAAATTCAAAATGCCCATACCGGGTCCTAAAAGCTGTTTTCGGAATATCCTGCTCCCTGATATTGAATTGGTAATACCCAGATATTAAATCAATTTTGGAGAAGTATTTAGCACACTATAACTGATCAAACAAATCATTTATTCTTGGTAGTGGGTATTTTTTTTTGATTGTGATATTGTTGAGCTTCCGGTAGTCAATACACATCCTCAGTGACCTATCTTTCTTCCTTATAAAGAGAACCGGTGTGTCCCATGGTGACACACTCGGTCGGATGAATCGCTTTTCGAACAGTTCCTTCAACTGTTCCTTTAGTTCCTTCAATTCTGTTGGTGCCATTCTGTAGGGCGGAATAGATATAGGCTGCGTGCCTGGTACCACATCAATCCCAAAGTCAATCTCCTTGTATGGCGGAATCCCAGGGAGCTCATCGAGAAAGACCTCCGGAAATTCATTCACAACTGGCATAGATTTGATTGTAGGTGCCTCAACAGTGGTGTCCGTAACCCCGACCAAATGATAGATACACCCCTTGTTAATCATTTTCGTGGCCTTAAGGTAAGAAATAAACCTACCTTTTGGCATCACGTTATCCCCCTTCCACTCAACAACTGGCTCATTAGGAAATTCAAACCTCACAGTTCTAGTTCAGCAGTCGAGCTTAGCAAAACATGAATAGAGCCAATCCATTCCCATAATTACATCAAAATCAACCATCCCCAATTCAATGAGATCGACCACGGTGTCCCAACCACGCACCGTGACAACACAACCCCTATAAACCCGTGCGGCCACAATAGACTCGCCAACTGGAGAAGATACAGAGAACGACTTAGGAAGCTGTTCTGGTTCTATCCCAATATCCATAGCAACAAAAGGGTAACATAGGACAAGGTGGAACTAGGATCAATAAGAGCATATACACCATGAGTTTGGACAGTCAATATACTTGTGACGACATCTGGAGAAGCCTCTGCACTCTGGAGACCACTCATAGCATAGAAATGGCTGGGTCCTGCTGAACTCTGCGCACCACCCCTAGCTGCACCATGCCCTGCTAGTGTTGGTGTGCCTCGAGCTGGAGGGGGTGATGAAGATGTAGCACCTACAGAACTGGATGGTTGTGTTGTGCCCCTGCCCGCACCCTGGCGGGATGAACGGCACTCCCTCTGAATATGACCCCTCAATCCGCATCAGTAACATATAGGTAAGTCCATATAGCAGATCCCCGAGTGCATCTTCCCACACCTGGGGCATAAGGGCCTCCGCTGCTGCGAGAATCTCCTTCCTGATCGGCCCTGATGGTGGGGTCCCTTGCTGCCCTGATTGGGCCTGAAGTGACTCTCATGCTGCTGGCTGTGCCCCGCTGGCGGTGCACTGGCTGAAGACTGAGCATGAGACTGGGTTGGCCTTGATGACCCTCCCCCAAAGCTGATCTTCCCCAACCAAATGACTCCTCAAAGTTGCCCGCGGACCGGGCCTTCCTGGTACCCCCTTGCTCCCTCCTGTTCTTCTACTTGCGGTCCTCTGTAGCTTAAGCAAATGATACCATTTTCCCATAGTTCATGTATGAATTCAAGGTAGATGTAGCGGCCTCATTGATAACCAAGGGGCTTTCACAAACCGATGCACTTTAGCCTCCATAGTAGGAAACATGGGAATGACATATTTGGACAGGCGCTCGAACTCCATGTGATACTCCCACACACTCCTACTCCCATGCTTAAGATTCTCAAATTCTGCAGCACGGGCTGCCCTAGTCTCGGCATGTAAGAAATGGTCCATAAAGGCATACGCAAACTCACTCCATCTCGCTGGAGGGCTCCCCTCCTCCCGAGAGTCCTCCCACAGCTCAAACAAAGAATATGCCACCCCTTCAAGCGGTAGGCGGCCAACTCTACTCCCTCCATGTCGGTACCGTGCATAACCCGAAGAGTCTTATTCATCTCATCAATGAAGTCCTGTGGGTCCTCCTTGGGATTAACCCCCGTGAACACCGGACAATCCAATTGCAAAAATCTGTTCACCCTAGAACTAGTGGAATCCCCTTGCTGGTTAGAAGATGTGGGCGCAACATTCGACCCTTAAGCCTGAGAAGCCAGAATCTGAGTCAACATCTGAATAGCTCCCTTAAGATCCCCATCAGAAATACCAGAGTTGGAAGCTGAGGCTGGAGGTGGAATCGGAATGCCAGGTGGAGGAACCGTCATACCCTCGGTAGGTGTAGGAACTGGTGTAGCATGGGCCGGTGTAGTGGAATCGAGTAGTGTAGCAGTCGGGGGATTATCCTCACCCCTCATGTGTTCACCCGCTTCATCATATAAAGGGTCAACTTCCACCTCTAAGGCGGCATTGGCTCCTTGGCCAGTTCTTGCTCTCTTCTTAAGTGCCATGTACTGAATGTTAAAGGAATGCATGAGTTAGAGGAGGAATAGTTGCACAATTAGTTTCATCGCACGATCCAGAATATCAAAGAAGGGTATTGTTCCTAAATATCCAAGTAGCCTCCAACTTATAGATGTGGTCGACAACACACCGATAAGAAGGACTCTACCAGACACAGCTCCGAGACATCCTAGGACACTTTAAAACCTGAGGCTCTGATACCAGGTTTGTCACGCCCCAACCTCAGGAAGCGTGATCGGCGCTCAACTGAGTGAACCCGGCCGAGCAAGCCTAAAAGATACTGTCTACCCAAATAACCCATGATCAAGAAAAGACATGATTTCATAAATTATACAGTAGGAGTCTCAAAATATACATTTCTTATAGTTCAAGTGGAACAAGTGATCAAACGCAACATGACTTGTTTAACATTCCCAACACCTGTACATAACCCACATAGTGTCTACGGAGCCTCTAGAGATACAAAAGAGGAGTAAAGATGGTGCCGACAACAAGGCACTGGTTATACCTCAAAACGTAACCATAATATAAACAAAAGGTACAAAACATGACCCCGAAATGAAATGGGGCACACCGAGTCCGCTGAGAAGAGGATGCAGCACTATTTGAGATCCACACTGTCTGCTATGTAACTACCTGCATCCATTTAAAGATGCATCATCCACGGCAAAAAGAACGTTAGTACCGTCGAATAGCACTAGTATGTATAGCTAAACACCAACTCAATAGAATGAATAATAATAGAAGAGGAACAGGCAAGAATCCAATAAGGGCTTCAAATAAATAATAAAACAACAAGTTAAGGATCATATACATTTTCAAGCGTATTTCCACATTACTTGGTTCGGTGACCTTTGGTACCGATGTTCCACAATTTATAATACCTTTGTGTTCTTACACGGAGTCCGATCTCGGCCCGATTGTCTAGGCTGCCTCGTTGGAGACGTTACCACAATTCCATTCACAATACCACCGTGTTCTTACACGGAGTCCAATCTCGGCCCGATCGGCTAGGCCGCCTCATTGGAGACATTACCACAATTCCATTCACAAATACCACTGTGTTCTTACACGGAGTCCGATCTCGGCCAGATCGGCTAGACCATCTCGCTTGATATATTACCACAATTTCAATCATCTCCCATCGTACTTCTTTCTATTTATTGACACTAGTGATTACGATTACAAATTCATTATTGGCACTTGGCCGTATTTCATAGTTCTAGACCCCTTTTCCCACATTCAATATCTTTATCAAAATCAATAAGGCTCCATATTCAAGGCACTAAATTCACGTATGAGCTGTTTGGGAATCTTAGGCACATAGAGGCTTTTTATATAATTTGGAATAAACACCTTTATTTCAATCTTGACATGAAGTCTTAACATCCCTAACACATATTCCACATTTCGAACATATTCTCAAATGGCAAGAAGACATGATGAAGCATTTCGCATAGACACTGGACTTACATTCTTCAACACAAATACGTTAAACATCGTCAATTCTATAATGATCAAGAACTTACTCCGATTACTTAAACACTGTGGGATTCGATTCTAAGAAGAAGGGGGGGGGTTAGACAACATACCTCAATTATGATTCTTAAAACTCTAAGACGTTCAAGAATATTAGCAACTTCAATCTATTTTAGCAATATAACAAAATTGAACCAAAATTAGGAAGATGAACATGGTTTTAGCTCATTTGAGCATATTATCAAATACTAGGTGTGCATCAATGTTTTAAGGCTCTTTTGTGGAAGATTCCATCATTTCCCAACCCACTCTGTACCATTATTAGCTCACAATCTTCCCACATACTACAAGGATACATGCATGCAAGGTAAGCACTCACATCCCCATGAATTACCTTACAATGGCCCATTCTAGTTATATTTTGAAATTAAGAGTTTGGGTGATAGAATCTTACCTCTTACGAAGAAGACCTAGGTTCCTCTTTTGATAATCTTCAAGATTTAAGTGAGAATTGAAGAGCAATTTGATGAAGATCACTTCTCCCTATAGGACCCTCTCTCTCTCTCACTCTAGAAATATCAGAAAATATGATCAACATGGTCCATGGGGTGTGTTTTAACAAAATAGGATCGGGTTTTAAACCCCAAAAATCAAGCTCCAGAACAGGTTCTGCGATCGCTTAACCAATATGCGGACCGCATAATTGCAGACCAAAATGGCCAAAAGAACTGTCTTTATTTTCTGTCACTATGCGGCCCGCATAATTGTTCTGTGGTCGCATAATGCACCGCAGAACAGTTATGTGGTCGCATAGTCGACCGCATAATTGCTCCCAGACTGACCCAAAAATTGCCTCACTCTGCGGCCATTATGCGGTCCGCAGAGTGATTCTGCGGTCGCATAATGGACCCCAGAAATGCATAATGCTGCCAAACATTTTCCTTTACTTTTTGATGCAGTTTTTAACCCAAAAGGTCAGAACCGTGGCGAGCAAGCTCGCAGCAAAAAATTTCTATTATACACAACATGAAAAAACAAATTCGACCCACGAAATATTATTAACATTATTTTGCAAAATTTTACGGGGCCTTACACTTTAGTACTGATATACCATCGTGTTTTTAGCACGGATTTTGATATAGGCCCGATCGCCTAAGCCATCTCACCAGAGACATCAAATCACAATACCACCATACTTTTAGCACGGAGTCCGATCTCAGCCCGATCGGCTAAATCGTCTCACCAGAGACATCCTATCACAATCACAACAATCTCTACACAAAGCAACCCTGCCACCTCACCTCATTGTGCGTGGGTAGAGGTTTAATCACAGTCACAATCACCACCATGTGTGCGGTAGGGCGTCCGATCTTGGCCCGATCGGCTAAGCCATCTCACCACAATGTCGTGTGGATTGACATCACCCTATACTAGCAATCATCTCATCCCAATTAGGAGGAATATTCTCATCGAATCAATCTCATCCCCAAATAAGGGGAATAATCATAATGCATTCCTATACTGGCATGTGTAGTTTCATGGTTAGACTATTTCAGCCTACCCTTCCCCAGTGTCTAAACAATACTCCCAACACATTTATTATACAAATGATTTACAGCTCATTCCACAATCATTTTCACATCCTTTCATTTCATTGGAACCAGTGGCTACAACATAATATCATTCTTGGCATGTTGGCCGAATTTCATATTTCATACTTCCTTCTTTCACTTTCAAATAACATTTTGGATCATCAATAATAAGGGCATCTATAATATCGGATTTAGGTACATATGTGAGCAAATAAGAGTTTTAAGCACATTGAGATTTCTTACATAATTTAACATACTAGCTTGCAATAAGACATTACTTTAAATTACAACACCTTCGACACATAAGTCACATTTGATTTTATTTTTGGAAGGAATCATGATATGGTAGGAACATTTGGAACACATTTTGAATACACGCATCCTTCAACACAACACTTATTTAGAATATACCAATTTGTTAGGAAGGACTCGGAACATGAGAAATAAGAACTTGAGCCAATTACAATCGTAACTTATGAGGTGTAGCGCCCCATCTTCTCGAGAAAGTGGATTTTGACATGTGACAACTCTTTAAAATGGGTATTAAAAGAGAAGAGTCCCCACCTAACAATTTTTAACATGCGTTAGGGAACCTATTTGCAAATGACTCTGATTGTAAATAGTCCGTGTCACCAAAGATCGGCTAAGGTCTCAAATTACCTCTAAGAGAAGGTATTAGGCACTTTTCAAGGTCCAAACTGTGGGTCCTGGTCGAATCTTAAATTATGACGATTATATAATTAGGCCAAGTGATTAACTGAACAAAGAAGATACAGAAGTAGAGTCTTATCCTAACGTGTGGGATATGGTATAAGTCCTTAACAATTAGAAGGATACAACTAGTGACTAAGTGTAAATGACAAGTATATAAATGAAAGGGGGAGGGGGGGTCCAACATTTTTAGCCTAAAGGATCACCCCGTGCAACATAAATAATACTTCCCAACAACCCTTAAGGTAGTGGTTGCTCATGTAATTCAGCGGGCACAGAGTATCATCTCCCGCAACCTAATTACTATGTTGCAATTGTTTACTTAAAGGCGCTCTAATTCAATTCTAAATCGTACCCTATGTGTGTACTACCCGTCCTATGCCTATGCTCCAGAAGGCTTTGGACCTACTATTAGTTAGTTCTAGACTCAGCTTAGGTTGCTCAAAATGATAGAACTAGGCAACATTCAAAACAAATAGGACTTCACCTAATTCAATTAAAGGCCCAAGTTAGCCTCCACACATAAACAACAAACGCATGCAGGCAGTTTAGGCAGTACATAGTTTAGGAAGTTAAGACACATTAGAGTTGTTAGATCCTGTAGGCATAATTTCTAGGTGATTCTGATTTCCAGCAATGTACAATCATCGTATAGGCAGGTTAAAACATCGCAAATCCTATAGGCATTATTTCTAATTGGTGAGGTAATAAAGCGATGCGATTTATCAGATTACTAATGTTGATTTCATAAGCATGCTCTTTAGACAGACGTTAATGTCCTATAGGCATTGTTTATAACAGTTGTATAATTAGACAGTGAGACAAATTTGAGAGTCTAGTACTAACAACGTTGATCTGATAAACAGTTCGTATGCGTGGAATAACATCGTATAGACAGAATTTAACAATTGACAATTAGGCTTGATTTTATAACACTTTATTCCTATAGACATGTCATCTAGGTGGGGCAGTATAATGAAACAACGGAAATAGTCGATTAAAATATTAGAATCCTATAGTCATGATGTATAGATGGACAATACACTAAAAGTAATAGAAGCAATTGACCAATTAATTATTTGAAGTTCTATAGGTATGGTATCTAGGTTCACAAAGCATATGTTATGCCTCATATAGGCATGTTGTTTAAATGTACAGTAGTAACATAGAAATGAGTATGGTAGATACTTAGACTAACGTGTTTGAACAGTGTACATATGAGGTGTACATGATTCCTATAAGCATGATTTTTATTAGTGTGCAACATACCAAACGGGATAAGAAACAAGGCATGCTGAACGAAGTAGCAAATATAACACAGAGACCCTATAGGCATGTTTTCTACCCTTTCATGCAAATATTAGAATACCCCAGGCCCTTTTTCATTAATCTTTCCATTATTCGTTATTACAAATTATTACAGGCTCAAATGATGAGTACAAATACAAAACTTTCATAAAGGAACAACTGCAGGCCTGGGAACATGCCCAAATAAAGTAACCCGGCACTGACTGGGTTTTCAACAGGCTTTCTATCACACGGATAGCAGGCCTAGATCCAAACGCATCTCAAACATGATAGCATGACCATTTTGCACAGTCCAAGGCCATACATGAACTCATGCCAATCCCACAATTACGGACTGACCACTTAAACCAATTAATGAACCATACCTAAAAATCAATTAAGGAGCCTGAGGCAATGCCTCATAGCGACAAGATTATATGACACTTAGCAAGATTCACCTAAGCACATTGGCATTTCAAAGGGAAAATAACAGGATTAATTGAGCAAAGAATAAGAGACTATAAGAATCCACATGCTTGATTTACAGCATGTTAAATGCAATTAAAACCATTAAGCAGTTAGCAGCATGCTAAAGATAAACATAACGCTAGTGGAGTTAAGGGGACATACCATTGGGGATTAACGAGATAAACATACTAAACACATACAACATGAGCATCCTAAATTTCAGAGTGAGCTTAGCATAGAGCATGATCCATAAGACAAAAAAGGGATTTTTTGGACCTAGGAATCTAAGTTGTGAAGGTCGACCAGAGTTAGAGTCGGGACATAACAATAATGCATAACAAACATACAGGCAAAAAGTCAATAAGGGGCCTAGTCATGTTGAGTGCAACACAAAGATTCCAAATGTATCATGATATTAACTCAAGATTAACATGTCAAACAGACATTAGGACTATCCTAGTTGACCATATAGGTAGAATAGGCAAGGCATATATTGGAATTCACCCTAGGAGTCTAAAGCAACATCAAATCAAAGAAATAATTTTGCCTGGGAATTGTAACAATATTGGCAGATATAATCACAAGGTGACTTCAGGGAAGTGGCAGGTTATACGTGAAAGTTTTAGCAAACACACATTCGAAAACATTCTAGGCATGCATCACTTCCATAAGAGAATCTAAGTCATGGATTCAATGATAAACAACAGACCTTAAGTAAAAAGTGTATACTTAAACATGAAGAAAAGCAGTCAATCAGACTGAACATTTATAATGAGCATGCACTAAGGCTGACATATTAAGCTAAGCACTTAGACAACATTGTCGCAGAACTTGCAGAGAAATAGAAAATTATACATAAAGAATTCAACATGAAGAGAGCAGCTTGAGCAAGAACATAGTCTCCTAAAAGGTTTTGGCACAGGAAATCAAAATAAGGCAGTCATCATGAATAAACTTAGCTATCCTCATGTGAGTTAACATCAAGACTTGCACATAATTGAAGCTAGAGGAACTACATTGTTGTGCTAAAATAAGAATAATTGTATATGAAATGGTATAATATCGAAATTAACTCAAAGAAAATACAAATAACACTAATGCACATAACATAAGCATAAACAGAAATAGAATTATGAGGGTACATGGCACTAACCAGTTGCAAACAAATGAATAAAGAACGGGAAACTTAAAATCCCAGGAATAGCAACAATTGCAGGAGAGTGATGAAAACCCCCTAACCTCCAGTGCTTCATAGTTCACAAGAGCCTCGAAACGGACCCCGAGTAGTGCTTGCACCGGAGGAAAGTTAACAGAATATGGTGGCCTTGGCTCTCAGCTGGCCAAGAACTCAATTTTAGGATAGTCTCGAATAAGTGAGAGTGAGGGGATAGTTCTTAAGGTGCTTCAAAGTGTGTCCAAAGGGAAAATTGGGGAGGGGTTATATAGTGGTGGAAATCGAACAAGCAAACATGGAAAATAATTAATCAATCACAAAATAGGGAAAGAATATCAGATGCATTCAGTAATAGAACTGGTAAAGGGGAAATCAAAATTTCAAACCTTATTTGAGTCAAATGGCCATGAATCTGGTTGGAAATGCAGGAATTGTTCATTATAGATTATATATAGAAGAAACATCGACCGAATATTTATAAAAATAGAGCCAAATCAGGCCCGTCTTGCAGGCAGCATTTACCAAAGTTAGGTAAACATCAAGTAACACCATGAACACGTGAGTAGTAGAAGAACAAGGCAAGAGAATCACGAAATAATTCCATATCGGGGCCGAATTTGGAGAGGATTTGAGGATATGACAGCTAGGATTTCTTAGAGACGAGTGGAATTCAGAGGCTTCAGAGGTGCTGTTTAGGTGGGAATGTCCCTAGGGTTTGGGTTAAGGGGATATAAGGAAATGGGGAAGGTTATTGTGGGCGTTGATCATCTGAGATCAACGACCGTGATTAAAGGGAAGTGGGGTGGGTCAGGAGATGGGTATAGGATAGTGAGCTGCTGGTGCTAGGTTAAAGGGTATTGGGCCAAGGTTTTGGTCCAAAATTTAGCCCTATATTGGGCTAATAGTTAAATACACAAAACTTATTAAACAATTAATTTATAAAAAATAATTAACAGATAATAAAATATCACTTGTGCAATAAAATGTTTGAAAATATTAACTTAACATTTATAAAAATATAAAATGCTATTACAGCATGAATAATGTAATAAATATAATTACGCATAGTATATAGGCTATTATTGCAAAAAACTTTTAATAGCCTAAAAATACAAATATGACTAAATAAAATGAAGTAAGCATATTATAAAACCTATATGTGGATACAAATAATAAATTTAGATGATTAAGTCATCACAAAATAATTTGAAAGGGTAAGTAATAAATATTCAAGTAATTTGAATGAAAGAAAATCGATTTTAAAGATTTACAAATTGTGGAAAAATTATAGAAATACTTGTATAAATCTTGTAAAATTAAGTAATGATGCAAAAATGACATTTTGAAAGTATATATACTATTTGAAAAAAATATGAGGGCAAATTTGGGTATTAACAGCTGCCCCTCTTTACCCGCGAATGATGAAAGAGTTGTCGGATAAAGAAAAATGATAACCAATTTTTTCCGAAGTGAGAGAGGAATGATGTGTTTTGAAAAAATAGGGCCAAACCCTAGTTCTTCAGTTGCCTACATTTTTCCGGTGTTACGTGATTCAGGCCGTGTGTAGTTTTGGAGCCAACGGCGAACAAAACTGATGGAGTTGTTATAAGAGTGGTCGTATGTTTCAAAAAATGATCTTTTGGGTAGGATCGTGTCGTAGGTAACGAATAATTTTAGGTGGAGCCATGAATGCGAATTGAACGTTACAGATGTACGAGGCAGATATATGAACTGTTATAGAACAAAAGGTAATCAATTGCTGATCAGCGGTTACGTTTGAGGTGATTGAAGGATATGAACGTTGTGAATGGCAACCGAAGCGAGGATTTCTCCTGATTGTAGAACGGTTACCTCCCAAGTTACCTGCAAAATGTAAAACACGATGCATGCGAATATATATGGGTTATTGTGAAAATTTAGACATGATTCAAATTCCATTGGGACCATGAGGGTTGTCTTTGGACGATGAGGATGATATCCTTAGACCATGACGTCGTGGGCCATGAAGCGTATGACAGGGCTTAACAGGCCATGGAATGGTTTCCTCGGGCCATGAGGATGGTGCCTCCGGACAATGTCGCCTTTGAATAATGATATGCAATTTCGAGAGATCCTCGGGCCATGTCATGGTATCTTCAGGCTATGAGGATGGTGCCTTTGGACTATGATGCCTTCAGACAATATGGCGATGTTTCAGCCCAGGAAATGCAAGTATGAGGTAATATCGATCGTTTTATGGAGGAAACAGGTAATGCTTAGTCACATGCGAGAATGAGACAAGACAATGTTGTAAGGCCCCGTAAAAGTTTACCTAAAAATTTGAGACTTCATGGTGTCAGGGTAGACTTACGTGTTTATGATTGTAAAGATTCTTGCTCGCCGCGGTACAGACCTTTTGGGTTGAACAGTGCACTAGGGAGTAAAGAAAATATTATTCGCACTGGGTAGGCACTACCGTACCAACCATGCGGCGCGCTTGTGGCGATTTACAAAACACTTCAACAATATGTTTCTGGGCACATTTTTCACTGCTGCGCCATGCCCCGCGGCTCCCCATGAGGCGCAACTGTGTTAATTCTCGGTTTTTATAACCTAACCCTATTTCGTTATATTGGCGTTGTGGACCATTGTTCTTGCAAAATCAGAAATTTTTGACAGTGCCCTAGAGAGAGAGAGAGTTCCTCTACAGTTGTTTCTTCAATTCTTGATCAAATCCTTGGAGATTAACAAGGAAAACACACTAGGTCTTCATCCTAGAGGTAAGATTCTACACCCAATTCTTAAATTTAGAAATTTAACAAGAAATGGGTAATTAGTAGGATAATGCTTGGGTATGGGAGTTGTTTATTTCGCATGCATGTGTTATCAAGGGATGTAGGAAGATTGTTGAGCTAAAAATGATAAAGAATGGGTTGTGGGATGATGGAATCCTCCATAAAAGGACCTTGAAACCATAATGCATACCTAGTGTTTGATAAAATGCTCAAATGAGCTAGAACCATGATCATCTTCATTATTTTGGTTCAATTTGTTATATTTCTAAAATAGATTGGCTAAATCCCTATCTTAGAATTGAATCCCACGGTGTTCATGTAAGTTATGTAAGACCGAGGTGATCATTATAAAATTGGCTATTCCGAGTAAACTTGGGTTGAAAGATATATGTTCATTATGTGTTCCAAATGCTTTTATCATGCTACATAAGTCTAAGACTCTTAATTGCTCCCATGTGTACTTAAAGTCTTCAATCGAAAAGCCTTGTTATTGATAATGATGATATTTAAAAGTGAAAAGGGTGCGTATGAAATATGATATACGGTCAAGTGCCAAGAATGATATTATAGTTGTGGCCACTAGTGCCAATGAATTGAAAAGATGTGAAAGAAATATTGAATGAGATGATTGATAGAAAAGGATGATGTCTCGGGTGAGACCGCCTAGACGATTGGTCGTGATCGGACGCCATGCCGCACACATGGTGGTGATTGTGCTGGAAATTATTATTGTGGTTGATGTCTCAGATGAAACTACCTAGTCTATCGGGTCGTGATCGAAATTCGTGCTTTAAGTACGGTGGTATTGTGAACGATGGTATCTCGGTACTAAAGATTTCCCAACCTAAAAATATGGAAATTTACTTGACAACATATTTAGTTCTTAACTTGATGTTTTGGTATTGTTTGAGGCTGCCATGGATTTTATGACTGTTCCTCCTTGTATTATTACTCATTCTATTGATATGGTGTTTAGTTATACATTCTAGTACTATTCCATATGTACTAATATCCCTTTTGCCGGGGGCGATGCATTTTCAATGGATGAAGGTGGTTCCATAGCAGGAGACATTGATAAGTGATAAAAGTACACCCTTTTCCCAGCTTACTTGGTAAGCCCCACTTCATCTCGGGATCAAGTATCTTTTGTTCCTTGTGTATTGTGTTTGAGGTATAGACGGGGCCTTGTTACCGGCACTATCATAGTGCTCTTTTGTATCTATTGGAGGCTCCGTAGACATAGTGTGGGTTGTATATTAGTGTTGGGAAAGTTAAACAAGTTATGTTGTGTTGAATCACTTGTTCTACTTCAGACTATGAAAATGTGTGTATTTTATGACTTTAAAATTAAGTAGTTAATGGTAATAAATTCGGTATTGTCTACATGATCTTCTTATTGGTTAATTAACCATGTTATGTATACTCTTTAAATCATGGGTGATTTGGGCAGAGAGAAATCTAACAGGCTTGCTCGGTCGGGTTCACTCGGTAGAGCGCCGGTCACGCTCCTCGAGTTTGGGGCATGAAAAGCTTGGTATAAGAGCCTAAGGTTCTAAAGTGTCCTTCGATGTCTCGAATCCGTATCTAGTAGAGTCCTTATTATCGGTGTGTTGTCGACTACATCTATAATTAGTAGGCTACTTGGGCATTTAAGAATAATACCTTTCTTTGATGTTTTAGATCGTGCGATAAAGCTGATTGTAAGACTGTTCCTCCTTTAACTCGTGCGCTGCTCTAATTTTCAGTACATGGAACATAAGAAGAAGGCAAGAATTTGCCAAAGAGCTAATGTCACCCCAGGAGTGGCAGTTGATCCTATGTTTGGTGATGAGGGTGAACGTACTAAGGGTAAGGATATTCCCCCAACTACTACACTGCATGATTCTACAACTCCTGCCGAGAATGCACATGTCCCTACGCCCACCAATTCCTCCAACTGATGTTCCAGTTCCACCTCCAGCCTCAGCTATGGGTCCCAATGTTTCTGATGGGGACCTTAGGGGAGCCATACAAATATTGGCTCAGATAGTGGCTTCCCAAACCTAGAGATTGAATATTGCACCTACTTCTTCCAGCCGACAATGTGATTCTACTTGTTCCAGGGTAAACAGGTTCCTTCAGTTAGATCCTCCAGTGTTCACGGGTACTAACTCAGATGAAGACCCCCGGTACTTCATTGATGTGATGCACAAGACTCTCTGAATTTTGCGTGTTACTGAGATAGAGGCAGCGGAGTGGTACTAACCCAGTGGAGGACCCCCAGGACTTCATTGATGAGATGCACAAGACTCTTCGAGTTATGCGTGTTACTAACATAAAGTTTGTGGGGTTGGCTTTCTACTGCCTGAAAGAGGTGGCATATTCTTGGTTTGAACTATGGGAGGAGTCCCATGAGGAGGGGAGCCCTCCGGCGAGGTGGGGTAAATTTTACGATGCCTTCATTGATCTTTTATTGCCTGCCGACACTAAGGCAGCTTGTGCCGTTGAGTTTGAGAGCTTGAGGCAAGGTAGCCTAAGCGTGTGGGAGTACCATATGAGATTCGCGCACCTTTCCAAGTAAGCTATTTACATGTTGCCCACAATAGAGGCCAGAGTGTGCCGGTTTATGCAGGGTTGTAGCTCTTTGTTTATTAATGAGGCTACTACAGCTGCATTGAACTCTGATATGAACTATGGGAAGGTGGTGGCATTAGATCAAGCCACAAAGACCCACAAATTGAGGAACATAATGGAGAGAGAGGGTAGCAATAATTCCCGGTCCGTAGGCAATTTGGTGGTTCTTCTAGGGTGGTAGATCAACATTCTGGGAAGGTTCATCAGAGCCATCTCAGTCCTTTCCTCAGTCTTCGGTTAGTGCACCGCCATCAGGGCCCAGTCAGCAGCATCAGAGCCGTTTCGGGCCCAGTCAGGGCAACAGGGGATCCTACCAGCAATGTCGGCCTAGAGGGAGATTCCAACATCAGTAGAGCCCCCCATGCCCTAGGTACGGAAAGATACACTTAGGAATCTGCTATATGGACTTGCCCATATGCTACGGGTATGGTTTGATGCGTCATATTCAGAGAGAGTTATGTTCATTTCGCCACGGTGATGGCAGGGGCTCGACATAACCAGCCAGTTCTGCAGCTACTACATCTGCAACACCTCCTCCAGCTCGAGGCACTCCAGCCACCGCAGGGCGCGGTGCAGCTAGGGGTGGAGCATAGAGTTTGAGAGGACCTAGTCGTTTCTATGCTATGATTGGTCGCAAGAATTCAGAAACTTCTCCAGATGTTGTCAAAGGTATATTGACTGTCCAATCTTATGATGTATATACTCTTATTAATCCCGGTTCCACTTTGTCCTATGTCTCTCCTTATGTTGCTATGGAATTGGGGAAAGAACCGGAACAACTTCAAGAGCCATTCTCTGTATCTACTCCAGTTGGTGAGTCTATTTTGACCGCATATGTTTATAGGGATTATGTTGTAACGGTGTGTGGTCAGGACACCATGGCAGATCTCATTGAATTGGGGTTGGTTGATTTTGATGTAATAATGGGGATAGACTGGCTTTATTCATGTTTTTCCAATCTTGATTGCCGAACTAGAACTGTGAGGTTTGAATTTTCAAATGAGCCAGTGATTTAATGGAAGGGGGATAACGTGGTGCCGAAGGGTAGGTTTATTTCTTACCTTAAGGCCACGAAGATGATTAACAAGGGATGTATCTACCACTTGGTCCGAGTTACTGACACCGAGCTGAGTCACCTAACTTGAGTTTGAGCTAATAGTGAATGAATTTTCGGAGGTCTTTCCGGATGAACCCCCTGGGATTCCACTCGACAGGGAGGTTGATTTTGGAATTGATGTGATGTCAGGTGAAATTGAAAGGGCTAAAGGAACAACAAAAAGATTTGTTAGAGAAGGGGTTCATCCGACCGAGTGTGTCACCTTAGAGCACACTAGTCCTCTTTGTAAGAAAGAAAGATGGGTCACAAAGGATGTGTATTGACTATCGGCAGCACAAAAAGGTATAAATCAAAAACAAGTACCTTCTACCAAGGATAGATGATCTGTTTGTTCAATTGCGGGGCGCCAAGTACTTCTCCAAAATTGATTTAAGATCTGGGTATCACCAATTGAAAATCAGGGAGCAGGATATTCCAAAAACAACTTTTAGAACCCACTATGGGCACTTTGAATTTTTGGTGATGTCTTTTGGGCTAACAAATGCACCAGCAGCTTTCATGGATCTTATGAACCGAGTCTTCAAGACTTTCCTCGACTTCTTTGTGATAGTGTTCGATGACTATATTCTTGCATATTCACGAAGTCGAGAGGACCGTGTTGTTCATCTCAGGGTAGTTATTCAAACCCTATATCAGCACAAATTATATGCAAATTTTTCAAAGTGTGAATTTTGGCTTGAATCTGTCACATTCTTGGGTCATGTCATCTCTGGTGAAGTGATTAAGGTTGATCCCCAAAAGATTGATAGAAAAGGATGATGTCTCAGGTGAGATGACCTAGCCGATCGGGTCGTGATCGGACGCCATACCACACAAACGGTGGTGATTGTGCTGGAAATTATTATTGTGGTTGATATCTCAGATGAGACGGCCTAGCCGATCAGGTCGTGATCGGACTCCATGCTAAAAGTGCAGTTGTATTGCGAACGATGGTATATCGGTAATACATATCTCCCAACCCAAAAATATGGAAACTTACTTGAAAACTTATCTTATTCTTAACTTGATATTTTGGTATTGTTTGAGGCTTCTATTGATTTTATGATTGATCCTCCTTGTATTATTGCTCATTCTATTGGGAGGGTGTTTAATTATGCATACTAGTACTATTCCATATGTACTAACGTCCCTTTTGTCGGGGGCACTGCATCTTCAATGGATGCAGGTGCTTCCACTGTATGAAACATTGATCAGTGATAGTAGTACACCCCTTTCCCAGTTGACTTGGTGATCCCCACTTCATCTCGGGGTCAAGTATCTTTTGTTCCTTGTGTATTGTGTTTTAGGTATAGCCGGGGTCTTGTTGCCGACGCTATCATAGTGCTCTTTTGTATCTATTAGAGGCTATCATAGTGCTATTTTGTATCTCTTTTGTTCCTTGTGTATTGTGTTGAATCACTTGTTCTACTTCAGACTATGAAAATGTGTGTATTTTGAGACTTTAAATGAAGTAACTAATGGTAATAAATTTGGTATTGTCTACATGATCTTCTTGTTGGTTAATTTACAAAGCTATGTATACTTTTTAAATCATGGGTGAGTTGGGTAGAGAGAAATCTAGCATCCTTCCTCGCCCGAGTTCACTCGGTAGAGCGCCGGTCGCGCGCCTCGAGTTTGGGGCATGACAAAGGCTTAGACTTGTGTGAGATGAGTGCAGTGCTTAGCCCGATGCGTAGAAGGGAGACAATTTTTAGTCTTATATAAGGGACGACAATGCTTATCCTTTATGCAGTATGGAGGCAATGCTTAGCCTTATGCAAGGCGAGGGAAGTGTTTAGACCTATGTAAGGGGTAGAGGCAATGTTGAGTCTCATGCAAAGAAAGGCATTGCTTAGCCTTATACAATAGCGGAGGCAGTTCTTAGCCTCATGCAAGAGGAGCAATGATTAAATGCGAGAGGGCAAAGTATTTCTTAGCCTGTCCCGTTTGCATTTGTCGACTTCTGTCAGTGTGAAGATAGTGATCTTGTTGTATGTGTATATTTGCAGACGTTTTTGTTATGTTCATTGTGCCCGCATCCAAAGAAAAATCATGAGTTTTGGAGAGGAAGAAGGTTGGTTCGTGCTCCCAATTCTTTGCTTTGCCTTTGTTCTTGCCCTGAGGTCCTATTTGAGTCACCCCATTTAACGTATGGCTACTACATCTAAAAAAGGAATGAAATTTTTGAAAAATATGCATTTGCGATAAATTGTTTATATGAAAACGTAGTTGTTCGAAATATGTGATAATGCATGAGAACGAATAATGTTGTCGAATTGGAGACTGTGACACGCTTTCGAGACATTGCAACCTCCTTAACTCGAAAGTTTGAGGATCCTCCTCAACATTCAGCCCCACTGTAAATGCGTACTTCTGGTGATACATTTCTTGGAAATTCTAAACATGAAGAGATCGGGCAAACACGAGTTCTTGCCCCCAGTTTCTTAACCATAGGGGAGGAATGAAAATTTATTATGATATGACCAAATCTACATGGCTGCTTATGTATCCCCTCTCAAACGGGAATCAGGTCAAGCGTAGTTCAGTTACCTCAAACTGAAAGTGCAAACATAATCTAAACATTGTATCTCTTGACTAGGTATGAATTGATGGGTTTTGCCAAATCTCTCCATCAATTTCTACAAGTATAAGTGCTCCTCCTGTTAATACTCGGTGAACCATGTAAGGGCCTTGCAGTTGGGTGAGAATTTCATCTTTGCTTCATCCTGATGTGAGAATATTTATTTCAGTACCAATTGCCCTGGTGTGTGAATTGCCTTGATCTAACCTTTTTATTGAAAGCCCTTGCCATTCTGTTCTGGTAGAGTTGACCATGACAGACTGTGTTCATTCTTTTACCATCGATGAGAACTAGTTGTTCGTATCGGTTCCGTACCCATTCAGCGTCACTAAGATCGGCTTCTTGTATGATCCTTAAGGGAGGGATCTCCATTTTGGCGGGAATAGCGACTTCAGTACCGTAAACCAGTAGATAGGGAGTTTCCCCAATTGATGTACGAACTGTGGTGTGATACCGGAGTAAAGCAAACGGTAGCTTTTTGTGCCACTGCTTGTAGTTGTCTACCATTTCCTTAATATATTTTTGATGTTCTTATTGGCGTTTTCTACGGCTCCATTCATTTGCGGCATGTATTCTGTCGAATTTGGATGCTTGATCTTGAATGTTTCACACATAGCTTTCATCAAGTAACTGTTGAGATTGGCAGCATTATTAGTAATGATGGATTCAAGTACTCCAAATTGACAAACGATGCGGTCCTGGACAAAATATGTTATGACCTTCTTGGTTACCGCCTTACAGGATGCGGATTCAACCCATTTTGTGAAGTAATCTATAGCCACTAGAATGAACCTGTGTCCATTTGAAGTAGCGGGATCAATTGGTCCGATGACATCCATGCCCCAAGTAGAGAAAGGCAAGTGTGAACTCGTTGCTTTGAGATTGTTGGGCGGCACTCGTACCATATCATCATGTATCTGGCATTGGTGACATTTTTGAACATATTTGATGGAATCTGTTTCTATAGTCATCCAGAAATACACTGCCCTTAATTTCTTCGTGGCCAAAGCGAAACCATTCATGTGAAGTCCTCAAGTTCCGGCATGAATTTCCTCGAGAAATATAGATGCCTCTTTGGCATCGACACATAGCAGTAATCCAAGGTCAAAATTTCTTCTGTATAGAATTCCTCCGCTTTGAAAGAAATGATTGGCAATCTTCGGAGTGTCCGCTTTTGATTGTGGGTAGCATTCTCTGGTTATTCTCCATTTTCCAAGTATTCCTTGATATCGTGGAACCATGGATTTCGGTCGAACGCTTCTTGAACGTAAGCACAATAAGCTGGCTGCTTATGAATTCCTATTTGGATTGGATCGATAAAATCCTTGTCCAGATATTATATCATGGAAGACAAGGTGGCTAATGCATCTGCAAACTCATTCTGGATTCTTGGAACATGTTTGAATTCTATCTTTGTGAACCTGTTGATAAGCTCTTGTACACAGTGCAAGTATGGAAATATTTTAGTGTTCTTAGCGGCCCATTCTCCTAGTACTTGGTGCACCAATAAATCAAAATCTCTGATCACCAGAACCTCCTGAACGTTCATGTCGACAGCCAACCCGAGTCCCAAGATGCAGGCCTCGTATTCTGCCATGTTGTTGGTGAACGAGTACCTGAGTTTTGTGGATACCAGGTAGTGTTGACTAGTTTCTGATACTAAGACAGCCCCGATACCCACTCCTTTGAAGTTTGTTTCTCCGTCGAAGAACATCCTTCACCCGTCGTATGCTTCGGTAATATCCTTCCCTACAAATGATACCTCTTCATCGGGAAAATATGTTACCAATGGTTTGTATTCCCCATCTACGGGATTGTCTGCTAAGTGATTCGCCAATGCATTCCCTTTGATTGCCTTTTGAGTTACATAGATGATGTCGAACCCACTCAGCAATATCTGCCACTTTGCTAACTTACCCGTAGGCATGGGTATCTGAAAGATGTATTTTAGCGGATCCATCCTTGATATGAGATATGTAGTGTACGCACAAAAATAATGTCTGAACTTCTGGGCTATCCATGTAAAAGCACAGCAAGTGCGTTCCAACAAAGAGTACCGGTTTTTTTAAGGCATGAACTTCTTGCTCAGATAATATATCGCCTGCTCCTTCCTTCCAGATTCATCACATTGTCCTAGAATGCAACCAAAGGCCCCATCAAACACTGACAGATAAAGCAGCAGAGGTCTTCCTAGTTTTGGTGGGACCAACACGGGCAGTTTAGATAAATACTCCTTGATTTGGTCGAAGGCTTTCTAGTATTCTCCAGTCCAGCTTGTTGCAACATCTTTCCTCAGCATTCTGAAGATTGGCTCACATATCACTGTTTATTGTGCTATAAAGTGGATGATATAAGTGAGTCACTCTAGAAAACTCATCACATCTTTCTTATTCTTCGGAGGTGGCATGTCCTAGATAGCTTTGATTTTTGACGGGTCTAGCTCAATACCTCGGCGGCTGATGATGAAACCTAACAATTTTCCAGCAGGGACTCTGAAGGCACATTTTGTAGGGTTTAACTTCAAGTTGTATGTTCGAAGCCGATTAGAAAATTTCTTCAGGTCTGTTATGTGATCTGAACTCCTTTTAGATTTTCTTATTACATCATCCACGTACACCTCTATTTCCTTGTGTATCATATCATGGAAGATAGTCGTCACGGACCCCATGTAAGTGGCCCCATCATTCTTCAAACCAAACGACATCATTTGGTAACAATATATTCCCCATGGTGTGATAAAGGCGATCTTTTCGACATCCTCTTCATCCATCCAAATCTGATGGTATCCAGCGAAGCAACCCACAAAGGATTGGAGTTCATGTTTGGCGTAGTTATCAATTAATATGTGTATGTTGGGCAGCGAGAAATCATCCTTAGGACTTGCTCTATTCAGATCTCGGTAATTGACACACTCTAACTTTCCCATCCTTCTTTGGAGGTGGAAGAATGTTGGCTAACTAGGTCGGGTATTCAACAACTCGGAGAACCCTTGCTTTGATTTGCTTGGTGACCTCCTCTTTTATATTTAAACTCATATTCGGCTTGAACTTTCTAAGCTTCTGCTTTACCGGTGGACACATGAGGTAGCTTGTGAGCTACTATGGATGTTCTTAAACCGGTTATAGCGTCGCAGGACTATGCGAAGATGTCCTCATACTCCTTTAGGAACCTCATATACTCTTCTTTCTCTGACAGTTATAGATGAATTCTTATACGAGTTTCCTTGGGCATCTCAGAATCTCCTAAGTTAACGGCCTCAGTTTCCTCCAAGTTAGACTTCGGTATGTTTTCAAAATTCTCTACTTTTTTGGCAATTTCATCAGGCATTACATCATCTTCCATATCTTCCAAACCACTGTCCTTATGTTGTGTTGTCTCATGATATGTCACAATCGTAGGTTCATTAGGATATGTAATAATTATGTTGAAAAGAATGTAGAAAGATAATAATAAATATGAAAAGTAATAATGCATTAATAAAACTTTAAAATGTCAACAAGTACGACACGATAGCTCGAGTAATTATTTCAAAACAAACTACTAGAAATGTCTTAAATGCTCAAAACAATTTGGAAATAAGTCATGCTAATTTGCTAGGCTACCCAAGAACTCGGCGAGCCTGAGATGGTGCAGCGGTCCAGTTCTTGAGATCATCTCCCTCTTCCATTGTGTGAATGGTAAGGTCTTCCTCCTCATCCTCCTCAACAATTGCATTGCAGTCCATGTCTTATTCATCCAAAAATAGCTTTCTCATGCCAGCCAAAATCTCATCTTCCTCAGATCCCCACATCATGTCAGCCTGATGGAATGCTTGGTACAGAGGTGGTATGGGTTGTTCCAGTGGATAATAAGGGGCGCGCCATGGCAATTTCCAATCCTAATGTTCTTGCATGTTATATTCATACCCGAGTCTGAAGGTCGTGCCATGATACTGTGGTTGTATGGGTTTGGTGATCCCCTGAAGCTTTTTACCAAGACCCTTGCCCGGTTCATATCCCATCCATAGCAATATGTTTTCCATCTTCTTGCTCCACCATCGATCCTTTTCAATTGCATTCACCAGCTCAATGCGGTGATATGTTTCTCCACCCAACTTCCTCCTTTTTTCGATGACTGGAATGGTCTGGTTCGTGAAGATAGGGTTGCTTCCGACTCCTTGAATGATCACCTCCTAGTGATTCCATTCGAACATCACAGCCAGGTGCAGAGTAGAACTTTCTTCCCTAGCTGCATGTATCCATGGTCGTCCCAACAATAGGTTGTAAGTAGCTAAAATATCTAGCACTTGGAACTCAACACCAAACCAAGACGGACCCATCTGTAGATCAAGGTTGATTTATCCGATAGTGGCTCTCTAAGATCCATAGAACCCCTTCACATTCATGCTTCCCATTTGTATCTCGGGCAGGCCATTACCTAATCTCTTTAGAGTGGTCAGTGGACATATATTCAACTTGAACCTCCATCTATTGGGACCCTGGCGATGAACTTGTCCTCAAATTGCACTGTGAAGTGCAACACCCTGTTGTGACTGAGTCCTTCTAGTAGTAACTCATCTTCGTGGAAAGTGATTTTGTGACTCTCTAGTACCTGTCCAACCATGTTATCCATCTCTCCACTAGTGATGCTAGCAGGTACATAAGCTTCACTTAATTTCTTCATCAAAGCATTCTTGTGTGTGTCTGAGTGTTGCAACAGTGATAAAATGGATATCTGAGCAGGAGTCTTGCTCAGGTGGTCAACAACAAAGTATTCCCTTGCTTGTATCTACCTCCAAAGATCGTTAGTGCCAGTCTCAATAATAGCCGCCTTAGGTGCAACTTCTTTTCTTGTTCCTCCTAGATTCTCAAGTGTGTGAACTCTGCCAGTTCTAGTCATACCTTACGCGACACCTATTTCTTCCATTTTGGCCTTTCCTTTTCTTCTTGCTTCTGCAACATAATCCCACGGGACGACATCAGAATTATAAGATGGCGTGGGAGCTATAATTACAGTGAAGGGTGAAGCTACCTCAACTTCAAATGGCGCTAGGGTTTGTACCACAATTGGCGTGAGGGTGACTGAAGATATTTAAGGAGCGTCTCCTTGTCGAATAAGTCCAATGGACCATTCTTGATCCCACTCATCATCAGTTTCTATCACGTTCACTCCCTCATCTCTGTGATCCGATAAGGGGTTATTGCAAACATCTGGTGCATCTTCCTTTGCTTGTGTAACCTTAGTGTCGATCAGCGTTTGAATTTTGTCTTTTAACGTGCGACATTCCTCAATGGTGCGGACCTTCATGCCTGAATGATAAGAACATGTTTTTTTGGGGTTGATCCATTGGGAAGGATTATCCACAACAATAACATGAATAGGGGTGTCGTAACCAGTGGCCTTCAGTCTCTCATAAAGTTAGGCTATGGGTTCAGCAATTGGGGTATATTGTCTAGGAGGCCCGCAGTCAAGATTTGGACGTGGCTTTGGGTAGTTTTGGTAGGCGGGTGTAAGTGAATGGTTATATGTAGGTGAGTGTTGTAGGTATGGTAGGTGTTGGCAGGGTATTAGTATTTTGGGGGTGACAGTTGATATGTAGGTGGAGGTGTTTGGTATGTGAGGGGAGACTTAGGGCCCTGGGCTACCATCACAACACCCACTTCTTTCTTCTTTTAAATACCTCATGATTGCAAGGCTTTATTTGAGTCTTGTAGTGCCTTAAAATTAGTCACCATTCCACTCTTGATTCTTTTTTCTATTCTCTCTTCCAACTTGATGATTTTTTAACCACTTGTGATTCTCGATGACCATCAATCTTTCATAATACTGCGGATCTAGAGCTCTAACAAAGAACTTGTTTATATTTCTTCTTCAGGTGCTGGTCGTACCTTTGCAGCGTCTCCAATGAGTATCATACTCGCGAAAGGTTTCTATCAGCTTCTTCTTGAGATTTTGAATATAGAAAATGTCTGGCGCATTTTCTAAGTTGAACCTGAATCTATCCATGAAGTCTGATGCCATACTAACCCAATTTTCCCACTTCTTTGGGTTTTAAGTGAAATACCAAGACCTAGCGTCTCCTGTAAGACTTCACATGATCAATTTCATGTGGATTTGTTCATTTTTACCCACTCATATAACCTTGTCGCAATAGGTTCTCAAGTGTACCTTTGGATCACCAATTCCATCGAACATTTCAAACTTGGAGGGTTTGTAACCCTCTGGCAGTTCCACATTCGGCTGAATACACATATCCTTATAATTTTGACCTTCAGTGCATTTCAGACCTTCAAAACTCTGGATTCTCCCTTTGAGCTTCTTGAGTTCCTCCGCCATGTTTCTAATGAGGAAGTCCTTCTCAGTTGGTTCGGGTATGTATAGGGTTTGATGCGGGGTATGGGGTAAGGTTTCCACATATATCGGATTTCTTTGATGAGTTCCTGGAACATGGGTGTACGGATGGTCATTGGTCGAATTTTGGGCATTGGGAGTAGGTTGTGGTGCATTTTGTGGAGTGTGATAAGTGGTGGTTTGCGTGTATTGAGCTGGATGATGGTGATGTTGTTGAGGGGTTTGCACTGGTGGTGGGTTAATGTTCTGGGGAGGTGCGGGATTTTGATACTGGTGTTATACGGGGGGATTCAGAGCTGTGGGTGGTGGATTCTTATTTTGCGTGTCTTGTGGTGGTGTTTGGGTAGTCAGGTTTTGCTGGTTGATGTCGGGAACATTGAGAGTAAGGGAAAGGTTTGCCAGATTTCGGACCTGCTCAAGCTTGCCCTGTAATTCTAGGATTTTCTTCTCCAATCGTTAGACCAACTCATTTTGCCCAAGAGTGCTTCTACCATCTGAAGTATCAACATTTTCTGCCACAACAGCATTATCTATCCGGATACCACTTAAATCGTCCATTTTCCTTTTGCCATTAAATTTGCTTTTCGGGTCGCTGGGTAGAGGAGGAGGTGGAGGACCTCTGGATCTAGTGTGGTATGCTGATGATACAAGTATGCACGAACCAACTTCTAGGAATGGGAATAATCAACAAAAAGAAAAAAAGCAGAAGGTAACCAAGTTAGTAAGGTGACATAAATGAATGTTCGCAATATATATACATGTTTAACAAAGTCATGCAATAATTCGCATCCTCATTTTAGGACCTAATTGAGCATGTGGTAGGCCTAAACGACACATAGACTTGGAGAAAAGTGGTGCCAACATTGCTTCATTTCATTAATGCAAAAATGAGCCAAAATAATTTTTTACTAAATCAACAATAATAATGATAAAGTTGCTAATGGCATTTAGCCTTATTATATCGAAGTCTAATCTAAGCTAGAAAGCGGTAAAGAACATCATCTCCTAATCTACTTGGTCCCTGAAGGACCTTCTCCATGCTTGGCTCTCTTAACCCCATCAATCATATTTTTCAGATCGTGCATGTCCAACAATAAGTAAGCTTTCGCTAGCTTTCCCCCTTTGTCGTCGTCCAAACCTTGACAATCCCAAAGTCTCTTTCTCATCATCCTTTCTAGCCCCATCACTCCTTGTTCCAAGTATTCCAATCTTTCTTTTGACTTAGTGGCAATCTCCTTCCGTTCCCTAATCGCCCCCATATTCACTTTGTGCTGCTCCAGATGCTTAGCTTCGGAATCAAACACCTTTTTGTGCAACCTCTTATATTTCACATGTGCCTCAACTACTTCATCTATGATTCTATCCTGTAGATTGACTCCTGGTTTAACGTCCCCAGCTACGTTGTCTTCCAACCATGATAGATAGTAGTACATATAGCCAGCGTGATACCTGTCTAGCTCAATAGTTTTTCCTTCCACCATGATAGATATTGTTGCGCTTCGAACTTGAACGGAATGATATCTCCCTTGAAATCATCCTTGTATTGGATCATGTTGGAAACCCGAGGTATGACCTATTTTCTTCCAGCTTGCCTCATTACCCTTATGGGAGTGTAAGGATATATTCTTTGCAGCCCGATCATTACTAAATGAGTAGTTCCCCTTGACTTGATGATGAACTCACTACTAGCAAGCCATTCAATCATCTAATGCACCTGCTCATCGTCAGATTACTAAATAATCGCATCCAACTTACAGTATTTCCAGGCTCTGTAAACTTGTCTGGAATAAATGTCATTTTCTTTGGGTGATGGTGGCAATGTAGTCATTCAGTGGACTTCGCAGAAGCTCTTGACGGTACTCTCCTCTCTGAAAGTGTTCCAGTAGCCAGACTTGTAGCAATAGATTACAACCCTTAAAGTGTATGAATCTCTGCTTGCACCGATCTAGAGTGCGGTGCATCTCAACTAAGATCATGGGGATGATAGTGTAAGTTTGTCCTTCGATGCCATCTATTAAGGTCATGGCGACCATGGCTAAGCGAGTATGGATCTGTCCCCCTTGCATCGGAAAGATCAATAACGCCAGGAAGCAGACAATGAACACATAAACCCGGTGGTCCAACCATCCTAAGGAAGTAATGGCTAGTTCGTCATGATGAAGATGATATGACTTTCTATGCCCATAACGCTCGCAAAGAAACTCAAAAGGGATGTATGATTTCTTTAGACATAGTAGTTCATCATTCTTCTTAAAACCTAACATTTTCAAAAATTGCGGGGAGTGCAATTTTGCTGGCACTAGCAGTCCCGGACTATCCCATTGTAACTTGGCGAAATCCCCTATTTCTTCTAGGAGAGGAGTTATTTCTATATTGCCAAATCGAAAAACAGCTCTTTTCTCGTCCCATAACATAGTAACAGCACCGATTAATTCCCTATTTGGTCGAATGTTTAGCAGCGATGGTAGGTCACCAAGTACTCTCCTCACAAAAGTTTTGTCACAAGGTGCAAAGTCTTTCCACCAGTCGAGTAGCAAAGGCGGGATATTCTTGACCATACCGAACCTGTGGATTTTGTGCTCCATTTTCTGCAAAAAAATAAAAGTTAGCCCTTTCCCCCTCCACATTTGACTACTTACGCAATAATGATCAACATGTTTGCACAGTTTCTCCAAGTAATTTGTATAACATGATAGTGTCCTTTGGGATTATGGAAATCCCGTCGGACTTTGGACAAGGTTTATCTAAGCGTGTTGTTACATCAATAACGTGTTAACCCGTACTAGGTTTAGCATGATGCATGCACATTTCAAATTGGAGTGGGGTTTCTAGAAAGGTCTAGACTGGTACTCCAAAGTGGGTAACTTGGGAGGGAAAGGCATGGCACCATCGACTACACCGCAGATCGACTAGTCTACCGCAAATAAGCTTTTCCGATTTAAAAAGGGTGATTTCAGGAAAGCGCAAACACTCATCAAGCTCCGCTATGTTGATAGTTGGCACGAGTGACGTATGATGCAGAGAATGCTTTATGTCGAAATAATAACACATTGCCAAGTATTTGTATGATAAAAGTACATAAGAGCAGTAAATAACATAGTAAAGGCGAATCATAAAAAGAATAGAAAAGAAAAGAAAGACAAAAGAGAGAAGTTAGTTCAGCTCATGAAAATATACGAAAACGTAATGAATCAGGTAGGGAAATAAGGATGGGAGAGTTATAATATAGCATTCTTAGATAAGATGAAAGATATGGAGCGAGGTCATACATGTCATAGCAAATAAAGGAGAACAAGGAAAAGAATGTGCATGTTATAGAAATTTAAACCAAATAAAGGTGAATGAGGAAAGGGATGTGCATGTCGTGGCATTTTAAAATAAATAACGAAAGTAATCCACATAAGTCATGTTTTTTATGGTAAGAGCCTAAGTATATCCCCACCAGAGTCGCCATGATGTCGCGCCCCGTTTTCTTGCGAAAGCATATTTTGACGTGTGACAACTCTTTTAAATGAGTATTAAAAGAGAAGAGTCTCCATCTAACGATTTTTAAGGTGTGTTAGGGCACCTATTTGTAAATGAATTTGATTTAACTAGTCTGTGTTAACAATGATCGGGTAAGGGCTCATATTACCTCAAAAAGAAGGTATTAGGCACTCTTCGAGGTTTACAACTGTGGGTCCTGGCCGAATCTTAAATTATGCGGATTATGTAATTAGGCCAAGTGATCAAATAAACAAAGATGATACACAAGTCAAGGATTCTTATCCTAACATTTGAGAATTGGTATAAGTCCTTAACAATTACAAGGATAGAAATACATTGGTCTATATTAAATGACTAAGTGTAAATAACAAGTATATAAAGAAAAAGGGGGATCCTAAGTTGTTTAGCCTAAAAGATCACCACGTCCAACATAAATAATACTTTGCAACTTCCCTTAAGGTAGGGGTTGCTCATATTATTCAGCGGGCCTAGAATATCATCTCCTGCTACCCAATACTATGTTGAAGTTGTTTACTAAAAGGCTCTCTAATTCAATTCTAAACCGTACCCTATGTGTGCACTACCCGTCCCATGCCTATGGTCCAGGAGGCTTTGGACATAGAATTAGGTGGTTCTAGACTCAGCTTAGGTTGCTCAAAATAATAAAACTAGGTGACATTCAAAGCACATAGGACTTCACGAAAAGAAAATTAAAGGCCCAAGTTAGCCTCCACACATAAACAACAAACACACACAGGTAGTTTAGGTAGTACATATTTTAGGAAGTTAAGACGTATTAGAGTTGTTCCATCCTGTAGGCATAATTTCTAGGTGATTCTAATTTCTAGCATTGTACAAGCAACATATAGGCAGGTTAAAACATCGCAAATCCTATACGCATGATTTCTAATTGGTGAGGTAATAAATAGATATGAGTTACCAGACTACTAACGCTGATTTCATAAGCATGCTCTTCAGGGGGACGTTAATGTCCTATAGGCATGATTTCTTACAGCTGCATAATTAGGCAGTGAGACAGCTTTAAGAGTCTAGTACTAATAATGTTGATCTCATAAATAGTTCTTACGTGTGCAATAACATCATATAGGCAGGATTTATAACAATTGACAATTATGCTTGATTTTATAACACTTTATTCCTATAGACATGTCATCTAGGCGGGGCAGTGTAATGAAACAATGAAAATAGTTGATTAAAATATTAGAATCATATAGTCATGATGTCTAGATCGGTAGTACACTAAAAGAAATAGAAGCAATTGGCCAATGATTATTTGAAGTTCTATAGGCATGGTATCTAGGTTAACAAAGCATATGTTTTGCCTCCTATAGGCATGATTTTTAAATGTACAGTAGTAACATAGAAATAAGCATGGTAGGTACTTAGACTAACATGTTTGAACTGTGTACAAGTGAGGTGTGCATGATTCCTATATGCATGATTTCTATTAGTGTGCAGCATACCAAATGGGATACAAACAAGGCACGCTGAACGAAGTAGCAAATATAACATAGAGACCCTATAGGCATGCTTTCTACCCTTTCATGTAAATATTAGATATCCCAGCCCAATTTTTATTAATTTCTCCATTATTCGTTATTACACATTATTACAGGATGAAATAATGAATACAAATACAAACATTTCATAAAGGAACAACTGTAGGTCTGGGATCATGCCCAAACAAAGTAACCCAGTACTGATTGGGTCATCAAAGTAACCCAAATCCAAATGCATCTCTAACAGGATAGAATGCCTATTTTGCACAGCCCAAGGTTGTCATGCCCCGAACTCGGGGAGCGTGACCGGCGCTCAACCGAGTAAACTCGGTCGAGCAAGCCTGTTAAATACTTTCTACCCAAACTTACTCATGAATAAAGAGAATACACTTTCCATTTATTAATCAATAGGGAGATCATATAGAAAATACCAATTCATTGCCACTAGGCACTCTGTTTAACAAGTCTCAAAATACATACATTTTCATGGTTTGTAGTGGAACAAGTGATCAAAACACAACATAACTTGTCTGACTTTCCCAATACACATATATAACCTACATTATGTCTATGGAGCCTCTAATAGATACAAAAGAGTAAAATAATAATGCCGAAAACATGTAAGACCCCGTAAATATTCTTTCCTAAAAACCGGATTCTGTGATGCCGAAGTAGACGTAGAGGTCAATAGTGAAGCAGCCTTTTTGGCCACAGAGTGAAGCAACCTTTTTGGCCAATTTTGAGGTAATCTTTGCGGCCAATTACGCAACCGCATAGCCTTTTCACGTGCCGCACTTTGGTCGCATAGTCATTCTTAAACTTTTGTGGAGGGAGGTTCTGCGGTGCATTATGCGACCACAGAACAGGTCCGCGGCCGCATAACGGCCACAGAGTGAAGCAGGCCAGCCCAGTTCCCAGGGCCATTTTCGCGGTCACTTTGTGGACCAAAGAATTATTATGCGACCTTATAACTTGTTTCGGATCTTCATTTTTGGGTTTTTAAAACCTGACCTTACTTCATTAAAATAAATGTGAGGGCCATTTTTGAGCAAAACTCTGATTCTTTAGAGTGAGAGAGGGCCCTAGAGGGAGAAAGTGATCTTCATCAAATTACTCTTTAATTCTTGCTTAAAACTTTGAAGATTATCAAGGGAATCACCCTAGGTCTTCATCCTACGAGGTAAGATTCTATCACCCAAACTCGTAATTTCGAAATGTAACTAGAATGGGCAATTAATACACGTGAAAAGGCTATGGGAGTTACCTTGCATGCATGTATTCTTAAGGTATGTGGGGAGGTTGTGAGTTAAATATAGAAAACAATGTGGTGTGGGATGGCGAAGTGTTCCATAAAAGGGCCTTGAAACCTTAATACACACATAATGTGTGATAAAATGCTCAAGTGAGCTAGAATCATGATCGTTTTTCTGATTTTTGCTTCAATTTTGTTATATTGCTAAAATAGATTGAAGTTGCTAATATTGCGGAACATATTAGAGTTCTAAGAAGCTCAATTGAGGTATGTTGGCTAAACCCCATCTTCTTAGAATTGAATCCCATGGAACATATTAGAGTCCCAAATTGAACGTCCTAGAAATTGCTATTTCGAACGTGCTTGCGTTGAAAATATATGTGCAATATGTATTCCCATCCTTTCATCATGTTATCTCCTCATCTGAGGAGGTGTTCAAAACATAGAATATGTGCTAATAATGACTAGACATCAAGTGAAATTCGAATAAAGACTGTTATACCAAATTGTGTGAATAGCCTCTATGTGCCTTAGATTCTAAATTGCTCACATGTGAAATTAAAAGTCTTGAATGAAAATCCGTGTTGTTATTGATGATGATAATAATGTTGGGATGTGGAAAATAACTTCAATCATGAAATACGGCCAAGTGCCACGAATAACTTTATAATTGGGGCTACTCGTGCCAATGTATTGGAAAGATGGGAAAGAAATATGAAGTGAGATGACTGATTGAAAAGGGGTGATGTCTCAAATGAGATGGCCTAGCCGATCAGGTCGTGATCGAACTCCATACTGCACACATGGTGGTAACTGTGCTGGATATGATAAATAAAATTGTGGATATGGTTGATGTCTCAAATGAGATGGCCTAGCCGATCGGGCCGAGATCGGATTCCGTGTAAGAACACGGTGGTATTGTGGATTGTGGCACATTGGCACTAAAGACCATCCAACCTAATAATGTGGAAATTGACTTAAAAATCTATATGACCCTTAACTTGATGTTTTACTATTATTTAAAGCTCATATTGCATCCTTGACTGTTTCTCCTGTATTATTGCTCACTCTATTGAGATAGTGTTTTAGTTTTACATACTAGTACTATTCGATAGTACTAACATCCATTTTGTTGGGGGCGTTGCATCTTTAAATGGATGTAAGTGGTTCCATAGCAGACAATGTTGATCGCAGATAGTGCTGCATCCTCTTCTCAGCGGACTCGGTGAGCCCCACTTCATTCCGGGGTTATGTATTGTATCCTTTGTTTATATTGTTGTCACTTTTTGAGGTATAGCAGGGCCTTATTGTTGGCACCATCTGTACTCACTTTTGTATTTTTAGAGGCTCCGTAGACACTATGTGAGTTATATATGGGTGTTAGAAAGGTCAAATGGATTATGTTGTGTTTTGGACTCTTGTTCCACTCAATCATAAAATGTATGTATTTTGAAACTTAACAATGATGTAGCTAAATGGAATGATTTAGTAATGTGTGTGTGTGTGTGTGTGTGTGTGTNTTGCTAAAATAGATTGAAGTTGCTAATATTGCGGAACATATTAGAGTTCTAAGAAGCTCAATTGAGGTATGTTGGCTAAACCCCATCTTCTTAGAATTGAATCCCATGGAACATATTAGAGTCCCAAATTGAACGTCCTAGAAATTGCTATTTCGAACGTGCTTGCGTTGAAAATATATGTGCAATATGTATTCCCATCCTTTCATCATGTTATCTCCTCATCTGAGGAGGTGTTCAAAACATAGAATATGTGCTAATAATGACTAGACATCAAGTGAAATTCGAATAAAGACTGTTATACCAAATTGTGTGAATAGCCTCTATGTGCCTTAGATTCTAAATTGCTCACATGTGAAATTAAAAGTCTTGAATGAAAATCCGTGTTGTTATTGATGATGATAATAATGTTGGGATGTGGAAAATAACTTCAATCATGAAATACGGCCAAGTGCCACGAATAACTTTATAATTGGGGCTACTCGTGCCAATGTATTGGAAAGATGGGAAAGAAATATGAAGTGAGATGACTGATTGAAAAGGGGTGATGTCTCAAATGAGATGGCCTAGCCGATCAGGTCGTGATCGAACTCCATACTGCACACATGGTGGTAACTGTGCTGGATATGATAAATAAAATTGTGGATATGGTTGATGTCTCAAATGAGATGGCCTAGCCGATCGGGCCGAGATCGGATTCCGTGTAAGAACACGGTGGTATTGTGGATTGTGGCACATTGGCACTAAAGACCATCCAACCTAATAATGTGGAAATTGACTTAAAAATCTATATGACCCTTAACTTGATGTTTTACTATTATTTAAAGCTCATATTGCATCCTTGACTGTTTCTCCTGTATTATTGCTCACTCTATTGAGATAGTGTTTTAGTTTTACATACTAGTACTATTCGATAGTACTAACATCCATTTTGTTGGGGGCGTTGCATCTTTAAATGGATGTAAGTGGTTCCATAGCAGACAATGTTGATCGCAGATAGTGCTGCATCCTCTTCTCAGCGGACTCGGTGAGCCCCACTTCATTCCGGGGTTATGTATTGTATCCTTTGTTTATATTGTTGTCACTTTTTGAGGTATAGCAGGGCCTTATTGTTGGCACCATCTGTACTCACTTTTGTATTTTTAGAGGCTCCGTAGACACTATGTGAGTTATATATGGGTGTTAGAAAGGTCAAATGGATTATGTTGTGTTTTGGACTCTTGTTCCACTCAATCATAAAATGTATGTATTTTGAAACTTAACAATGATGTAGCTAAATGGAATGATTTAGTAATGTGTGTGTGTGTGTGTGTGTGTGTGTGTATATATATATATATATATATAATCCTTCTACTATATAATTAATGAAAACATGCCTTATCTTGATCATAAGTGAGTTGGGTAGAAAGTGTTTTAACGGGTTTGCTCGATCGGGTCCTCTCGGTTGAGCACCGGTCGCGCTCCCCTTAGTTGGGGCATGACAAAACAAGGCTCCGGCTATACCTCAAACGTATTAATATAATGAAGAAAATATACATGACCCCGGAATGAAGCGAGGCTCACCAAATCTGCTGGAAGGAGGGTGTACCACTACGTTGATCAACGCCGTCTACTATGGAACCACCTGGATCCACAAAAGCTGCAGCACCCCCGGCAAAAGGGACGTTAGTACCGTCGAATAGCACTAGCATGTATAACTAAACACCCTCTCAGTAGAATGTATAATAATACAAGGAGGAACAAACATGAAATCAATAGAAGTTTCAAATAATACCAAAACATCAAGTTAAGAACCACATAAGTTTTCAAGTGAATTTCCATGTTTTTAGGTTGGGAGGTCTTTAGTACCGATATGCCATCATTTACAATGCCACCGTACTTTTACACGGAGTCCGATCACGAACCGATCGGCTAGGCCGTCTCATTTGAGACATCAACCACAATAACAATTTCATTACCATTTCTAGCACAATCATCACCATGTGTGCGGCATGGCATCCGATCACGACCCGATCGGCTAGGCCGTCTCACCCGAGACATCAACATTTTCTCTCAATCATCTCATTTCATACTTCTTTCACATGCTTTGAATCCATTAGCAATAGTGGCCACAATTATAATATCAATCTTGGCACTTGGCCGTATTTCATACTTCATGCTCCCCTTTTCACTTTCACGCATCATCATCATTATCAACAACAAGACTTTTCAATTCAAGACTTTAGGTACACATGCGGGCAATTAAGAGTCTTAGACATATAGAGATTTTTCACATAAGTTGGCATGATAACCTTCAGTCAAACACGACTTAAAGTCGTAACATTTATAAAACACAACCCATTCTTTGATATTAATCTCCTAAAAGGTTTTGGCACAAGAAATACAAATAAGGCAGTGATCATGAATCAACTTAGCTATCCTCATGTGAAATCCTTTTGGTGAAATTCCCTTTTGGTGAAATTCCAAGGTTTGATCAAAGTAGAGTAGTGAAATCATTAATCCTCCCTTTCTTCTCTAACGAATGGATCTCTCCTGTATCTAAAATGTCAGGTAATCCCCCATAAATGAACCCTAAGGCTAGATAAATGAAATTAGGGTCGGGTTGTAAAATTAGAAAAATAGACCCAGAGTGTGCTACAGACCAGGCTTCGCGAGATCTGTCGCAAGCTACAGACCAGGCTTCGCGAGCTCTGTAGCGAGCTACAGACTAGGCTTCACGAGGGATATATCATGGTCTAGCAAGCTACATACATGGCTTCGCGAGGTATATAGAACGGTCTAGTGCTCTATCAGGTGGGTGACGCGAGGTCAAAATGATTAAACTCCCCAATGCATAGTTCAACCCAAAAAGACCAGAAATACAATACATTAGCCAAGCTTAGCACCATAGAACCTTAAATTACTTGCCGGATATTTAAGAGCCTTACACAACAGTATCGGCATATGGCCTAAATGCTATTTCTAACATGATTCACAGCTCAACTTCTCTGACACATATAGAATACATGAATAATAACAATATTAGATGGCTACACAGTTCCACAAAATTGACTAGGTCATAATTACCATGGTGCACACCCACACGCCCATCACCTAACATGTGTGTCACCTCAACACCAACGACATAACATATATTCCACGGATTCATACCCTCAGAACCAAGTTTAGAAGTGTTACTTACCTCAAACCTCACAAATCTCTACTCCAACACGCCCATGCCTCGCAAATCGGACTCTGAACGACTCGAATATAGCCACAACCAATTTAAAACAATCAACACGAGCTGTAAGAATCAATTTCATATGATAAACGTGGGTTCTTTAACAAAAGCCAAAAAGTCAACCCTGGGCTCACATCTTAGATTCATAAAAAATTTACAAAATCGTAACATCTATTCAACTACGAGTCTATCCATACCAATATTACTCAGTTCCGATCTCAACTCGACCTTCAAATCCTCAAATTATAGTTTATGAAATTTTCATAATTTTCTGAATTGTTTCAACCCAAAACACTAATTAAATGATGAACAATATGACAGATTCATGTATATTAACCAAATTCGAGTTAGAATCACTTACCCCAATCGATTCCTTGAAAATACCTCCAAAAATCGCCTCAATCTGAGCTCCCAAAGTCCAAATGTGAACTAATACTCTAACCCTCGTTATTGATATCTTATATTTTGCCTAGATGCTCCTCTTCCCGATCGCGGAAAGTCCCTTGGGATCGCGAAGAACAATAATCACAGCGCTCCAAATTAATCTACGCGAACGCAAACAAACATCCCAAAACCGATGCACAAAATCATCAACCTACGCGATGGAGGTCTCCTTCACGCGATTGTGAAGAACAATCGCGTGGACTCCCAAGCCTTCCCTCTTCTTCTTTGCAAACGCTCCCCAACACCCGCGTTCACGATTCATAAATAGCTAACGCTCCGCGATCGCAGAAAATTTCTCATGATTGCACAAAAGAAACTTTCACCAGTCGCCAAGCAACTCTTCGTGATCGTGGACTTCCACTCGCGATCAGTTTTGGCCCCTAGGACCTCAACCAAACATACCAACAAGTCCTAAAATATCATATGAACTCGCTCGAAGACTCAAATCACATCAAACAATACTAAAACAATGAATCGCACATCGATTCAAGCCTAATGAACATATGAACTTCTAACTTCCAAAAATAATGTTGAAACACACCAAACCAACTCCGATTGACCTCATATTTTGCACACAAGTCATAAATGACACAACAAACCTATTTCAACTTCTGTAACAAAAATCTGAGCTCGGTAAACACAACAAACTTTCGGACAAACTTCTCAACTCTCCAAACCTCAACTTTTCCAACTTTCGCCAATTCAAGCCAAAATGAGCTGCGGACCTCCAAATCAATATTCGGACACACTCCTAGTCCAAAATCACCATAAGAAGCTATCAGAACCAATAAAACTCTATTCTGAATTCATTCACACATATGTCAATATCCGATCAACTCTTTTAACTTAGGCTTCCAACCTTGGGACTAAGTATCCCAATTCATTCTAACACATCCCCGAAACCAAACCAACCACCCCATCAAGTCACATAACAACAAATGAACACATAATAAGCATTAAATAGAGGAATGGGCTATAATACTCAAAACGGCCGATTGGGTCGTTACATAGAACACATTCCCTTTAAAGGTAAAAAGCAACATCTAAACTCATGGATGTTATATGATTGAGGAACAATATGTTCTTTACATCCATAACTTCGTCATACGATTAGATGCTAAAGTGTTGCATTCTGTATACGGTTAAAACCGGGCCCACCTGATTTTACTATTTGACTGAGCCCAGGAAGACATATCGAATGTCGGCATTATAGTGGATCAGACTGAATCACGAGGACAAGGTACCGAATTTTGAATCGAGGTACCTGTCGAGATCGAGTCTAGTAGCGATCGAGACCAAATGAGATAGACATTGAGCAAGATCAAGGATATCATAATAACATAAGGGCGAGATTTCCGTGACTGATCGAAGATCATGGCGCAGATATCGGAATGGATCAAATCAGGAAAGGTGAATTTACTAATCACGAGATTTCCTTCTGTAATTAGAGCTATACCATAAGTAGAATTCCTCTACTATATAAATGGGAGTTCTAATCATTTGTAAGACACATTGTTCACAGATATCAAAGCAATATAATTCTCCTTCTCGTTTATACTCTTGTTCAACTTGTTATATTTTTAACCGTTCTTGCACCAATTAGTTCGAGGGTATTCTAATTCGAGGGTTGAGTTCCATTCAAACACTGGTTTGCTTTACTTTATTGTTAATTTCTATTATTAATCTTCATATTTATCAATTGGTATTAAGCGAAATCACATATCCTTAAAACCACATTATAAGTTTAATTGTTATCAAATTTTAAGGGTAAACAGTTTGGCGCCCACCATGGGGATAAGGATAATAGTGATTGCTTAATACTGATTCTGATAACACACACTACTTTACACCTGTTCATGTAAGAATCTTTATTTTCAAGATAAACATGTCAAACTCACAAGCAGCACCTACACATGGTGACAATGGCCTCGGATTTTGCGGAGAAAATGACAATATAGCCGCCACAGGGATCGAGGTGCCTCAGGCTGACCTCGAGGGAGCACCAATTGCAAATCCTATCGATGTCAGTTCATATGTTTCCCTATATGCAAATTTAGACACTGATCTCGAAGGTAGAATACGCAGGGAAGTTTGATCAAGTGGTCGAGGAAAGAAGGGGGGAGAAGATGGCGGAGTAAGCCTCCAATTGATATTTGAAATGTTAGAGGCTTAACAAGCCGCTATAGTACAACTACAAAATCAGCACTGAGCATCAAGGGGGATCGAACCTGAAGTCGTCTATAGGACCGAGCCTGTACCGGAGAGATCGAACGCCAATGAATTGGGGACTTACCCCGCCATTATGAAAATGCTCAAGGAGCGATTGAATCAGGAGAAAAGCAAATCGAGGCAAATGATAAAAAGGTTTAAACGTATAACTCCCGGGTTGACCAAATACCGTTGGCACCATCGATTCTAAAAGGTATGGATTCGAAGAAGTTCGTGCAGAAGCCTTTCCCTCCAAGTGCGGCTCCGAAGCCCATCCCGAAAAAATACCGCATACCAGAAATTCCCAAATACAATGTGACCACAGACCCCAATTAGCATGTCACTTCTTATACATGCGCAATAAAGGGGAATGACTTAGAAGATGATGAGATTGAATCTGTTTTGCTGAAGAAATTTGGAGAAACTTTGACGAAAAGAGGGATGATATGGTAGTACAATTTGCCATCCAATTCCATCGATTCTTTCGCCATGCTTGCAGATTCCCTTGTAATGGCACATGCCGAATCAATAAAGGTTGTAACTAGGAAGTCGGACCACTTCAAGGTGAAACAAAAAGATAACGAAATGATAAGAGAATTCGTATCTAGGTTCCATATGGAACGCATGGAACTACCCCCGGTCACAGACGATTGGGTTATTCAAGCCTTTACTCAAGGTTTAAACGAATGAAGTTCGGTGGAATCACGACAGCTAAAGCAGAATTTAATTGAATATCCAGCGGTGACTGGGCTGACGTACTTAATCGGTACCAGTCAAAGATCAGGATTGAGGATGATCAATTGGAGACCCCTTCTGGTTCCGTTTATCCAAACATGACCGTTAACAGAACGCAAAGGGACATCGATAGAGAACCTCGATCGAATAGAGATTGGTATCAACCATACAGCGCAGATCATTGAAATAGCGGCCCAGGATGCAATCCCATTTGAAATAATCAAAGGAATGATCAAGGACAGAGCTCCCGAGGGCATATGAGGAAAAGTGGCTTCGATAAGCATGTCGAGCCCACAAAAGAGCTTCAATTATCAAAGTACAACTTCAGTATCAACCATTGGGTGAATCAAGGACACTAGACGGCCCAGACCCCTACATACCGATCCAGCTCAAAGGAACCCTAATCAAATATGCAAATACCATGGTACCCATGGTCATAGAACCGAAAACTGCAGACAACTAAGGGAAGAGGTGGCCCGTTTATTCAATGAGGGTCATCTTCGAGAGTTCTTGAGCGACCGAGCTAAAAATTACTTCAGAGATAGGGATGCAAATAGGAAAAATAAATAGGAAGAACCACAACATGTGATTCACATGATCGTTGGTGGGGTCGATATTCCACAAGGGCCCGTGTTCAAATGCACGAAGGTGTTAATCATCAGGGAAAAATGAACTCAAGACTATATACCAGAAGGTACTTTGTCGTTTAATGACGAGAAAGCAAAGGGGATCTCACAACACCACAATGATGCATTGGTAATATCTATCCTTATGAACAAAATTTAGGTTAAACGTGTTTTAATTGATCCAGGGAGCTCGGCCAATAATATTCAATTGAGGGTCGTGGAGCAGCTCGGCCTACAGGACCAAATCATGCCAGCAGCTCGAGTTCTCAATGGTTTTAACATGGCAAGTGAAAGAACTAAAGATGACATCATCTTACTAGTAAATGTAGCCGTAACTATTCAAGAAACAAAGTTCCATCTGATCGACGGTGATATGAGATACAACGCCTTGCTCAGAAGACCCTGAATTCACAACAAGAGGGAGGTCCCCTCAGCCGTTCACCAAATATTGAAGTTCCCAACATTGGATGGAGTAAACACTGTGTATGGGGAACAACATGCTGCCAAAGAGATGTTCGCGGTCGACGAAGTAATACCTGTATCGGCACTTTAGCCAACAAAGGGATCGGAGTCCAAAGGAAAACATGAAGCTAAATAGCAATCACAGGCACCAGCCTCGACTCAGTCGGAGAAGCAGGGAACAGACGAGGACGATGATTACTGGATCTCTCGATCCTTCATAATCCCCGAGGATTCCGACGCCACCAAATCGATAGTCGAAGAGCTGGAGCAAGTCATACTGATCGAGCATCTACCCGATTGAAAGGTATATCTAGGTACGGTGTTAACCCCCGAGCTCAAGGAAAAATGCATTATATTCCTTATCGATAATATGGATTGTTTTGCCTGGTCCCACCTAGATATGATAGGGATCCCACCGGAGATCACTACACATCGACTGAGCTTGGACCCGAAGTTCCAACCAGTAAAACAAAAGAGAAGGCCGCAGTCAGAGGTAAAACATGCATTCATCAAGGGCGAGGTAACAAAACTTCTCAAAATAGGATCCATTTGGGAGGTAAAATATCCCAAATGGTTAGCAAACATAGTCGTAATCCCTAAAAAGGGAATAAACTTAGAATGTGCGTAGACTATAAGGATTTAAACAAAGCATGTCCTAAAGACTCTTTCCCTCTGCCGAATATCGATCGCATGATCGATGCCATGGGCGGCCACGAGATCCTTAGTTTTCTCGATGCCTACTCCGTGTACAATCAAATACAAATGAACCTGGTGGATCAGGAAAAGACTTTGTTCATCACTAAGTACAGCACATATTGTTATAATGTAATGCCGTTTGGACTAAACAATGCTGGTGCTACATATCAACGCCTAGTAAATCGAATGAGCGAAGAACAAATAGGTAAATCAATGGAGGTTTATATTGACGATATGCTAGTTAAGTCCCTGCGAGCAGAGGATCATCTGAAACATTTGAAGGATACCTTCGATATACTTAGGAAATACAACATGAAGCTCAACCCGGAGAAATGTGCATTCGGGGTCGGTTCGGGAAAGTTCCTCGGCTTTATGGTATCAAATCGGGGAATCGAGATCAACCACAATAAAATCAAGGCAATCGAAGACATCACAGTCGTGGACAATGTTAAGGCCGTACAAAGATTGATAGGGCGCATAGTCTCCCTAGGCCGATTCATCGCAAGGTCTTCAGATAGAAGTCACCGGTTCTTCTCACTGCTAAAAAAGAAGAACAATTTTGCATTGACCCCGGTAACAAGAATTGTATGATTTAAAGTGGTACCTCTCGAGCCCGCCACTGCTTCATACTCCAAAAGCGGACAAGCTACTCTACTTGTACTTAGCAGTCTCGGAAATTGCGACAAGTGGGGTCCTAGTTCGAGAAGAGTAAGGTACGTAATTTCTTGTTTACTATGTTAGTCGAACTTTAGGTGAGGTCGAGATCTTGTACCCACACTTAAAAAATTAGCATTTTCCAAATAAGCGCCTCTAGGAAATTAAAACCATATTTTCAATGTCACCCAATTTGAGTGGTGACTACTTATCCTATTCGTAATATTTTGCATAAGCTCAAACTCTCGGGCCAGTTGACCAAATAGGCCATCGAGATCAGTGGGTACAATATCAAGTATCAATCCCGAACAGCCATCAAGTGTCAAATCTTAGCAGACTTCATGGCCGACTTTATGCCAGCCATCGTACCCGAGGTCGAAAAGGAACTATTATTAAAATTAGCTACATCATTGGGGGTATGGATCCTCTTCACAGACGATGCTTCAAACGTGAAGGGGTCCGGGCTAGGCATCGTTTTGAAGCCGCCCACAGGTAATACAATTAGACAATCTATCAAGACTTCTAAGTTAACTAACAATGAGGCCGAGTATGAGGCCGTGATTGCAGGTCTCGAGCTAGCTAAATGTTTGGTGGCAAGGGTCATCAAAGCCAAATGTGACTCCCTACTTGTAGTAAACCAAGTCAAAAGAACTTTCGAGGTTCGAGACGATCGAATGAAGAGGTACTTGGACAAACTACAGGTGACTCTACATCGGTTTAAAGAATGGACCATACAGCATGTACCTCAAGAACAAAACAACAAATCTGATGCCCTTGCAAATTTGGGGTCATCGGTCGAAGATGACGAAATTAGCTCGGGGAATGTCGTACAACTTTCGAGGTCAGTAATCGAAGAAGGCAACGCCGAAATAAACTCCACAAGTCTGACCTGGGATTGGAGGAATAAATATATCGAGTACCTAAAGAACGGGAAGCTTCCATCGGAGAGTAAGGAAGCCTCCCTCGTTCGAATGGCCGCATAGAAACAACGGATCAAAAAGTATTACAACTAAAGAGCCAATCTTCGACACTTTAAAATCGGGGACATAGTTCTGAGAAAGGTCACCCTCAATACTTGAGACCCAAATGAAGGAAAACTTGGCCCGAACTGGGAGGGACCGTATCAGGTCCTCGATATCATCGGAAAGAGATCCTATAAACTTGGCATGATGAACAATGAGCAATTACCAAACAATTGGAATGTATCACACCTCAAACGATATTACTGCTAAGGTACAACATTCTCCATTTTCATTTATATTTTATACTAACCAATTGCAGGTATTCGATCAAAGACATTGAAGGATTCTTCAAACACAAAGTTCTTAGGTCTGAAAGCATGCGTTGCACTCTTTTTCCCTTAGACTGGTTTTTATCCCAAATGGGTTTTTCCGGTGAGGTTTTTAACGAGGCAACCATTGTTCGTGCTAACTTAAAGCAATTCAACAGTATCCGAGGCTTCTTTACAATCAACCTCGAATACTAGGGGGCATCACCTTTGAATGATTACAAGGAAAGTACTTCATGTCAACAGGGTCTCGATAGGTAAATTTTGTAAAGGGCCAAATGGTCGAATGACCCGTGTCCATGTAGATTACTCGAGCCCTAATGGAAAAACATGTACACATGTATAATCTATTGAAATAAGTATTTTTCCTTGCCAGATATTCCATGCCTTGGAGAAATGTTTACTTTACAATTTCATACTTGTGATCTATTGTGGAAACTGCCTGAAGGGCCGATCGTAACTAAAGTTTGAACAATTGACCCTGCACTCGGGGACTGCCATCCAAAAAATCGACATGGTTGAATTACTAAAACTTCGAGATCGTAAGACCTTAAAGAGGCAACCTTCAATTTTATAGGCCATGGCCACCCCACTCGGGGACTGACACTTCGAACAAGTTTGAAGCATAATCCGGAAACAAGCTCATAAGGCAAATCCCAAGTTAAAGGCTACGGCCAAACTAACACGGTTCGGAGACGTCCAACTTCCATTATAAAAACACGCATTCGATTACTTTTATAAACCTGTTAAAAAGGCTACCCTCGGCAAAATGAAAAAAGTATTTCGATAATATCAACCCTTGAAAAACCCTAAGGGGTATCGAATTGTTTGAAACCTCAAACAATTTTATGCTAAGGCATATAAAGTGAAGGGTTTCGATAACACAAACCCTCGAAAAACCTAATGGGTAAAGATTTATCTCGTTCTAAGGCATGACAAATTTTTATATGATTAACCTTTTAAGATTCTTTTGAGGCCATATCGGCCTAATTCAAGAGCCTAAGGGCCGTTTTATTTTATTTTTGAGTGAGAAGTCATCCTCACTCAACTAAAACCTAAGGGTCATCCTACTTCGAGATCGAGCAAGTACTCACTTTATTATAAAGACTACACTAGTCAGACCTTGATCAAATTTCCTAATGCTTCGAAGTTTTGAATAAAGTTTTCATAAGGCATAAATGAAACACAAGGCAGAAATCGAAATAAAAACAAGTCAGAAAAAAAAAGAGGTCTTTTATATATATAAAGATATTTACAAGGACCGATCAGGGTCCTACACAAAAGATCAAAAAGAAAAACCTAAGGTTCCTAACTATTCTCGGGGAAGCTTCTTCTCCATCGGGGTCCTCCCCATTCTCGGACCCGCTCTTACTCCCCTCATTATCATCATCGGAGGAGGAGGCTGGTGCCTTAGCATCGTCCTCATGCTCTTTGGCCTTCCTTATCTTGTCAGTAAGATCAAAGCCTCGAGCATGGATCTCCTCGAGGGTTTTCCTCCGAGATTGGCATTTGGCAAGCTCGGCAATCCAAAGAGCTTGAGTTTAGGTGGCCTCGGCGGACTCTCTTGCTTGGGCTTGAGCAGCTTCAGCATTAGATCGATAGACGGCCACGATTGCCTCCGCATCAGCCTTAGCTTTCTCTGCCTCAGATTTGGCCCTTGCAAGTTCGGCGGCCAACTGAGCCTCGAGCTCCTATATTTTCTTGGCCTATGCCAAGCTTTCTCCTTCACGCTCCGAAGCTGAATTTCAGCTGATGACATCTGGGCTTGAGCAACCTCTTTCTCCAAGGCGAGGCGGTCCATATTTTCCTTCCACCCCAAGGTATCCGCCTTCATCATGTTGACCTCCTCACGGAACTTCTCGATCCTCTCAACCTTCTGCTGAACCTGTGAGATTGAAGTGTTATCCACCGTTTCAGAATCGAGTCCATGAGCTTTTAAGATTGTCATTACCTCCTCGATCAGGTCGGTATGTTCTTTATGAGTCGAGGCCAACTCGGCTCGGAGGACCTTGATCTCTTCTTCTTTCTTCCCGCTGAGAAGTTTGAGGGCATTTCTCTCCTCCGTAAGCCCTTGGAGATCGGCCTTGCATCGGCTCGACTCTGTTCGGGACTTGGAAAATGCCTCCTGATGGTGTGCCAAAGCCTATATGGAAAAAATAAAGGAAGTTAGAAAGCCTATATGTAATTAGAGTTATACCATAAGTAGAATTCCTCTACTATATAAAGGGGAGTTCTAATCATTTGTAAGACACATTGTTCACAGATATCAAAGCAATATAATTCTCCTTCTCGTTTATACTCTTGTTCATCAGCTCGTTATATTTTTAACTTTTCTTGCACCAATCAGTTCGAGGGAATTCTAACTCGAAGGCTGAGTTCCATTCAAACACTGGTTTGCTTTAATTTATTGTTAATTTCTATTATTAATCTTCATATTTATCAATTGGTATTAAGTGAAATCACGTGTCCTTAAAATCACATTATAAGTTTAATTGTTATCAAATTTTAAGGGTAAATACATTCTTTGAAGCATTTTATACTATTTAAACAGTGATTCGTCTTTCGTGCTGTGTTTAGTCTTCTTCTTAGCCTTTAGTCTTCGTCTTAGCCTTCTTACCTGTGCAATTATGAACAGAGAACTACTGTTAGTGCTCGTATATCAAACAACGAAGATAAAAAGGACAAAAGATGTCTGTCACAAGTGATAGGTGAAGAACAACAAAGAGCATATGGCACTCTCTCAGTAGTATAGTGTTTAAAACTTTTCATGCATTCATGAATTAACTATATTGCAGCTCACCCAATCGAGAGTAATATTGCTTGATTTTTAATAAGAGAGTACCAAGGAGGTACAAAAGCATACAAATAAAGAGAAACTGAGACAACTTTTACAATCAACTCAGCATATCGAAGATCTCCGAATAATGAAATAAATCTTCATCTACTCTTTGACGCACCAAAAATATAAATTATGTAAATATCTATTCTTCACAATGGCGATATGTGAGATTTTGCCTTCAAAACGTCTAATTGCTTGATTTAGTAACTGTAAAATCCTAGACTATTCTATAAATTTTGTGGACACTATCAAAAGGAGTAGCAAAACCTTATAAATAAACATTGTATAATGCAATTATAGAGAGCAAAAGCTGCAGATTACTCAGATATTAGTATGTTGAGCATGATAGTGGGCTGGTAGTAACCACTGAAGAAGAAAACTCCCAAACTAATCAAAAACCACAAAGTAGAAAGAGCAACTGTATGTAGTCCGGGTTTGTGAGATTGAAGAGCGGAGGAAAGGAATCGAACATTGTCACGACCACAATTTTCCTTTATAGGATGTCTGCCAAGACCCAAACTGCCTCCTAGACGTGACTGACACCCACCTAACACCATCTGTCAGGCGAACCCATTTCTCATACGTTTAACCATTTATACAAATACTGAGAGAACAATTAGGCCAGGTCTAAGAGAATTTTTAATAATTAAAAACGAGGTAGTTACCAACCAATTGCTTAGTAATTGATAGAAAGACCAATAGTCACTCAAATAATAATACTCTAACTGAAATCTAACACTAAGACATTGGAGCATCTAACAGAGTGACATGAGTTTAACTGACGGGTATGTAAACCCCAAAGAGAAGGAAATAACTAACACATACTAGATAAAGTTGTAGTGACAGACTCTACGAACAATGCGGTGGCTCACCTCACTAACTGAATCGACCCGAACAAACTCTTCATCCACTGGCTGTATCGTTAGCAATAGTATATGCGTAGAGATGCATGTAAGGAGTCAGTTATACATAAATTTAACCTAGAAAGATCCTCGACCCGCCACTTCGAATACCTCTGAAACAAGTGTTAGAAAATACAAACACGCCACAAATATGAACGATATAATAAATACGATAATTATACAATAACTCAATATATATGTATCAACAGAGTAAATAAGAATTAACCAACAAGGGTACACATATCTTAACATCGTACACGCTAAGGACTTGTCATGACTGTAGTGAATGAAATTAACCAACACCTTTACGAGTCTACAACGGCACAACAATGCCTCAAATATGTAACAGAGTATACACAATGATCACTGAAGCATACACAGTACCCCAAATATATCAAGAAGCATACACAATGCTCGGGTGATATACACAGGCATACACAATGCCCCAATATCATGGCTCACAGTCGCATCAAACTCAACACCATGGCTAATAGCCATATCGAACTATCAAAGTCAACATCATGGCTCACAGTCGTATCAAAGTATCAAAGTCAACATCATGGCTCACAGTCATATCAAACTATCAAACTAAACACCATAGCTCACACCCGTATCAAAATATCAAACTCAACATCATGGCTCACAATCGTATCATACCATCAAATTACTTATAAAATAATTTTTTTTCATAAAATAATATATTTGCGGCTAGTATAAGACCACCGATTCTGCCAAGCGCACGCTTGACCCAACACATGGACCGGGCAGAGAAAATATATTTTTAAAATGGTTTTTAGAAAAGCAAATACTAAAGTTTACAGTCTCACTTACCTCGCTAACGGAAAGTTCCCCTGTCATGACCCAAAATTCACTAAAGGTCATGGTAGCGCCTAACACCGCCTTCAGGCAAGCCAATAATGAATGATTAACTCTATTATTCATTTTTGTATTTTTGAAATCATAATTTTCATCAATTAAATAGTAAGAAATAAAATTTACAGGGTAAATGATAATATTTTCACAATTACAATAATGCACAACCCGTAAGCATCCCCAAAACCTGGTGCCACAAGTATGTGAGTATCAACTAGGAAATATGATAAAATATAACATATGTCCGGAGTACAAATTAGATAAGAGAACATAAATAACTCTGACGGATACTCTGTAAGCTGCGGATCGTAACATAAAATGCAACTCACGGTAAGTCCAAACGTCAGCTCACCTGCGCCCAAAAAACCACCAGACATATATGTACCTGAAAACAAATATGTAGCAAGTGTAGCATGAGTACGTAAATCAACGCGTACCCAATAAGTATCTAGCCTAACCCCAGAGAAGTAGTGATGAGGGATCGACATCGACACTTACTAGTGGACCAATAAGACAGATACATTAAGAAGTTAACAGATATGTGGTACAGTAAATAAAAGAAATAATCAAGCATAAATACGTGATACAATACTCCTCTAAACAATAAACTCAAACTCTCGATTAGTAGTTACCTCCTCGACCGGAGCATATATATATATATAATGGACCTCACCATATAGGTCGCCATAATTCAAATCAGGAAAACTCCAAAATACACTAGCTTTTTGACAATTAATACGCACGATTCCATAGGAATATTTTATAGAAATGCCGAGGCGTACGTGTCAATCCCATCATATCCTTGTATAAAACCATAGATACATATATTGTACTACCGAGGCGAACGGCCCGCTCCCATGAGAGTGTGATACATAATCCTGCCGAGGCGTACGACCCGATCCTATTATATTGTGTGCACTACCAACGGTCGGACGGCACAAACCATAGATGTATCTATCATGCTGAGGTGAACGGCCTGATCCCATTAGAATAAGAAGTTTTGACGGGTGCTTGACCTCACTCACTAAGGGACATGTGAGTTATAAGAAGCTTTGGGAAAAAACCTTTCGATGAGAATGCATAACGCGAGAGAAAATCGTAAGAGGAGTACAATTATTTCGGGGCTATTCACGAAGCCCGTCGAATCTTTACAATAGTGAGTCTGTCGCTCTATACAAGTCTAGTCTCAACTCCTAATGTAAAATAACGGAAATTAATATACAAGGGATTGCTCAAATAGTATAGCTATAGCATAGTGTGAGCCTAAGTCTATCCGAACAATAACATGGATCTAACTATGTATGGACTCTCATCACCTTATATGTACATAGCCCCCGCAAGAAATAACACATATCAAGTACATCACCTAGGGATAGTTTTCCTCTCATAGAGTTAGGTAGCAGACTTACCTCGCTCCGATGTTCCATAACCGACTCTTACGCCACTCGAACACCTCAAAACGATGCCCGTCAATCCAAAACTAGTCAAATAGGGTGCAAACCAATCAAAATATACTCAAATACCCAGAACATCACCAACTCAAATATATAATTTATTCCCAATTTCATACCTAAATTCGTGGTCAAAATCCAAAAATACCAATTATTAGGTTTTCTTCAAAATCCCAAATTTCCACTAATTTTCCGTGAATTTCCATGTTAAAATATAAATACAATCCAAGTATTTAACTTGCAATATGTGAGAATCACTTACCTCATGATTGACGGTGAAAATGGTGCTCTACAATCGCACCTAGGTCGGCTCCCATGGAGGAAAATGAGATGAAAATGGGCCAACCACCGTTTTAAAAGAATACACTGCCCCAGCCCGACCTTCGCACCTGCGGAACAGTAGCAACTTTTGTGGCTCCGCTTCTGCGGAAGCTCCCTCGTAGATGCGGCATCCCCCTAGGCCAGCTTCTCCCGCTTTTGTATCCATTCAACCACAGGTAGGCATCCACGTCTGCGGAAACACTTCCGCACCTACGGACTTCCCGCTGGAGCACCGTTCCGCACCTGCACACCTATGACCGCACCTACTGTTCCGCATGTACGTTAGAGCACCCCCACATGCGATCATCAGTCCCTCACCCCCTTTCCGCTTCTACGACAGCTGGGCCACTTATGCGGGCTCGCACCTGCGACCCTTCTCACGCATGTGTGATTACACCAGAGACTAGCAGCCTCAGCATTTCCCCCAACACACAAACTGGATCTGTTAACTGTCCGAAATCCACATGAGGCCCCCGAAACCTCAACCAACCCTATCAACAAGTCCTAAAATACAATATGGACTTAGCGGAGCCTTCAAATCACATCAAACAGTGAAAAAACCACAAATTACACCCCAATTCGAGCTTAATGAACTTTAAAACTTCAAACTTCTACATTCGACACTGAAACCTATCAAATCAAGTCCGATTGACCATAAATTTTGCACACAAGCCACATTTGACATTACAGACCTACACCAACTTCCAGAATAAGCATCCGAACCCGATATCAAAAAGTCCACCCCTGGTCAAACTTCCCAAAAACCTTCAAATTTTCAACTTTCGCCAAATGACCCCGAAATTACCTATTGATCTCCAAATCCACATCCGGACGCACTCCTAAGACTAGAATCGCCATACAGAGCTACTCCCAGGCTCGGAATCCCAAACGGACGTTGATAACATTAAATACACTTTAACCTTAATTTATGAAATTCTTCCAAAATGCCAACTTTCCACAATAAGTGTCGTAACTCTTCCGTGTCATCCAAAACCCGATTCGGACATACGCCCAAGTCCAAAATCATCATACGAACCTATTGGAACCTTCAAATACTGATTTTGAGGTCGTTTACTCAAAAGTCAAATCTTAGTCAATTCCTTCAACTAAAAGCTTCCGAAATTAGAATTTTCCCTCTGATTGAACTTTGAATTTCCCGAAATACAATTCCGACAACACATACAAGTATTAATACATGAAGTGAAGAAACTCAAGGGATCAAACTGCCGAATGACGTGCTAGAGCTCAGAACGACCGGTCAGGTCGTTACATTCTCTCCCACTTAAACATACGTTCGTCCTCAAATATGCTAATAGTTAATCTGGAGTTGTCCAAAATCACAGTTTAACACCTCGTGCACCTACCCATGCCACCACAATCCAGTTGAGCACATTAGCTCAAGCTAGACTGAAGATCATTCATGCTACCTTAGCTAACAATCTTAAGAACCAAATTCTAACATTCACAATTCTCCACAATACCAGATTCTCACACACGAACACCGCATCAATCACAAGACACTGAACCCAACGTGGCCATGCTCCTCCACTGAAATCACACTATACACCCCATCACTCATTTTCCCAAAGCAATCTCCCCCAGGCACAACAGCTGAGATTTTCACTGATCCGAAGCCCGTAATATACCTCATAACATTTATAAGCCATGTTCCAACTCTTGCAATACTGCCACGATGGAAGAGATGTATAGAAACTCATAACCACTTGCCAAATCACAAATTATGGAGTCTCTCTTCCTGACTAGAACCATGACCTAATTCTGAACTAACTAATGATATTTGCTCTTTAATATACCTTATATAAATCTGATTGCACTGATTTCCGGTCCAAAAATCTCATCTCACCAGTACAAGTTTCTCCGCAGTGAGCCACCTCAAACATTGACCAAGATCTCATATGATGCCACAATATGCCAACAAGCTACAAACTCGAATGTGATACATAAGGAAAATGAACTTTGGAAAGAACTACTCAACCCACGTGACTAATTAAACAGCCGAAAGAATGTTATGACCCTTCCTCAGAAAATGAGAAACAAAACACACAAGAATAAATATAGGGGAATTGTACTCAACATCACAGTGTTGCGGCGTGTAACGAAATCTACACACGATACTGTTACGTTGTACAACCCGATCCAACCATGATACCCATGGTGGCGTGCCACCTAATCCAAACAACATACCCGTAGCGGCGTGCCGCCTCATCCAGACATAATAATCTATAAGGAAATACCTACCGAGCCAGAATGCTTATACCGACGAAATACCAGAATGTCGACCACAAGAATGTCAGGTGTATAATACCATCCCTGGGGAGACAGATAGCACCATACGCTACAAAACTTAAGCACGACTAAGGTGCAATAAATGACCTGCATCTCGAGAGTCATCCTGCTCATATAACACTGCAAGCCATATGGGACCACAACACATGTCTGAATAATCAAGCTGTATCACAACCCACATGGCACAATAGAGTATTACATGGAATAGCTGATGAGGGGAATAACATCCAATGCTCGTAGACTCCTGCATAAGCAACGCTATGCTGAAAGAACACACCCGGCCTGATATATAGCACATATTCACGTTTAGATCCATCCACAGACCTCAAGTCGATTATGTTTGTACCGCACTTGGCTAATAACCTCCCAAGGATTCATACCAACCCTATTCATGACACATTTGAGCAGCCATCCAATCCGGAACAAACTTCCACAGTTCATAACTAAATGAATAGAGCACCTTCCAGGCCTAAACTCTCACATTAGCGATAGTAAAATCCATACTCGGTTTCAATCTTTAATCAATCAAGTGACTACATGTCATACTTATACAATATTCCCGTGGGATATTCCCCCACGACCTTCTGCACCAGGTAGCAAAGTCTGCATATCTATACCACCGGCCATACTAGTGATGCAAAGCAAATCGAGAAACCGCAATCAGTACACAAAGCCTCCTATACAGGAAACCATTCTCAAGTGTCGCTAAGGAAAATACCATCTTAACCTAAACATCTTAATCTCCCCTGCTCATCCGAGCTCATGGCATTCTTGTCAACACCGAACTGCAACTTTGATCCTCAACATCCAATTCCCATGCCGTTCACTGCACCTAACCTGGCACTACGCGAGACTACGAGAATTTCATCATAACTGCTAGACCGTTAATAGAATAAACATTTCATCATATAAAAACTTTTCACCTAACTCATTTCAGGAGAACCATTGCATCACGCGACTGAATTCCCATAACCACAGAAGATACAAACCTCATGTTGTGGTCTAAACCACCATAACTCTTCCGGGATCTATCTACACACAATAGGCCATAATAATCGAATGCCTACAATTAACCCAAATTATGGCAGCCGTCAAGCCTCGCACATACCGCCACATATCACATGTATAACTTAACACGCTGAAGGAACTGCTTATTGCCACCACCATGCCGATTCAACCATTGCTAATTGAACTAACTTCTTCTAATTTACTCTGGACTTGCCCTAGAAATAATAATAGTTCCATTCAAAATATAACGAACTCAATCTGCACTCATCTTGAGTGACCCCATTTCATGAGACCACATTGTCTCAAAACCCACGAACCTTCTCATCCCTTTCTTGTGCGCACATTCACATCTCCAACTGGTATATCCATTATGATAATCCCTCTGCAAATCCGAAGTTATTTTCTCTCATTCCTCCAATGATGCACCGCAGACCGATGATAACACAGAACACTCCAAGTCTCTTTCATAATCCACTACAAAAGCTCGATACTTAACCACACCGCAGACTCGAAATTCTTAGGCATCGCACTTTAAATTAGTTTGAATCCTTCGGGGCCGTTGTTGAGAGTCACCCACTCTGACTCGGTCCCGAATATAATCAACCCTAAGGCTCTGCTAGCAGATGAACACCCTCCCAAAGAAGAACCCAGCTGAATTATATTCCTTGTACATCACATCTACGCGAAGCATAAACTCTGAGTCTCCCCAAAATCTGAACATGAATCGATAAGGCAAAATATAGCACACATTCCTCAAATACTTTGCTCAAATTACCACTGATGTTTTCTTTCCTCAATCGTAATAACCCACCAATACACCGATAACCAGAAACCTCACAAGTAGATAACTAAGCAGTCCAATCATAGACGGTGGGGCTCCCCCACTTAGCTTGAATCTACAATTACATAACCCTGGAACTCACCAAGATCCCTCCTTCCCCTTAGACATCAACTGAATGTCCAACAATACATTCCAAACTCAAAGTTGTGTTGCATCCAAATAAATCTCGTGGACCTAGTAACTGTCCATCATGATTCCCAAATTGCTCTAAACTTTCCTCAAGGCGTTGTGGCTGTTCTACTACAGAACCCATATACTACTCTGCTACTCTACCACTTTGGTTAAACTCTCTCCTTTAAGTAACTTCCCAACTTTCGCTTTTCATACTTGACCTGCAAGTAATTAACAACCGCGAGATACCTTGCGCCCTGTCCTTCCTTAGCTTTCGCTGCCCAAATAATGCCTCAAAGAAACATCCATCACTGTAGCACCTGACCTGATAAATTGCAACCAACTCTAAGCCTCCTCGACAATCATCTTTCCCGAGCCATTAGTTTTAGAAATGCCGATTCGATCCTGAAGCCAACATATACCTGCCATATCTAAAACCTGTTTCTTAGGAACTATTTAACAACATCCTGCCCCGAAGGAAAATCAAAGAAGACCATAACACCGGTGAACCTTAACGCGTTCGAACAAGGATGACGACAACTCATCAAAATTAGAATTTCACCACACTCGAGAACATCAAGTCTCGCTACTCCATCAACCCAAGCGTGAGTATTCATAGACCGATTGCCTTTCCTCCGCCAGAACGAAATGTTGAACCTCTAAGCCGTGAATTGAAAATCCTCCTTTCATGCCATTCACTATCGTGATCCATAAATAAGTACCATACAATTATACCAACACTGTGCGATAGCAACGCACGAATCATAACAACAATCAGTGCCCAACTTCAAAACCATAGGCACTATTGATACTCAGTTGAAACGACCGAACATCCTTCCGCAAGGCGACGACAATAGCCCAATCAAATATGCAGGAAGAAACATCATGCATCACACCTGCAGTACCATTACAATTTCTCGATTCCCAATTGATAACAAGTGCTTCACGTCGCATAAGATTGAGTAGGAAAGAAAATAAAGGCATAAGCCTCAAAGGAATCAAATCGCACGATGAGGAATCAAGAAGGGAAGTGCTCATAATAGCCCTATAGCCTCTCGAAGATAAGTACATACGTCTCTGTACCGATCCACAAGTATCTACTAGACTTGCTCAAGACTCGTAAGACCCAAGTGAACCTAATGCTCTGATACCAAGATTTCACGACGAAAAATCCACTAAAGGTCGTGATGGCGCCTAACACCGCCGTCAAGCAAGCTAACAGTGAATGATTAACTCAATTATTCATTTTAGTATTTTTGAAATCATAATTTTCATCAATTAAATAGTAAGAAATAGAATTTACAGGATAAATGATAATATTTTCACAATTACAATAAAGAACAACCCGTAGGCACCCCCAAAACCAGGTGTCACAAGTGCATGAGTATCAACTAAAAAATATAATAAAATACAACATAAGTCTGGAATACAAATTAGATAGTAGAACATAAATAATTCTGACAGAGACTCTACGGGTTGTGGATCATAACATGAAATCCAGCTCACGGTAAGTCCTCGGAACATCCGCGCCTCTACACCCAAAAGACCACCAGACATATATGTACCTGCACAACAATGTGCAGCAAGTGTAGCAAATGAACGCGTACTCAGTAAGTATCTAGCCTAACCCCAGATAAGTAGTGACAAGGGATCGACAACGACACTTACTAGTGGTCCAATAGGACAGATACAGTAAGAAGTAAACAGATATGGGACAAAGTAAATAAACAAAATAAATAAGTATAAATACGTGATACAATCCTCCTCTACCATAAACTCAAACTCTCGATTAACAGTTACATCATCAACAGAGTGTGTGTGTGTGTGTGTGTGTGTGTACATATATATATATATATATATATATATATATATATATATATATATATATATATATATATATATATATATAATGGACCTCACCAGATAGGTCGTCATAATACAAATCAGAAAAACTACAAGATACGCTGGCTTTTTGACAATTAATATGCACGATTCCATAGGAATATGTTATATAAATATCGAGGCGTGCGGCCCGATCCCATCATAATCTGGTATATAACCATAGATATATCTATTATATTGCCGAGGTGAACGACCTGCTCCCATGTGAGTGTGATACATAATCACGCCGAGGCGTACGCCCCAATCCCATAATATAGTGCACACTATCGAGGCTTGAACGGCACAAACCATAGATGTATCTATCCCGCCGAGGCGAGCGACCCAATCCCATTAGAATTAGAAGCTTTGACGGGCCCTTGACCCCACTCACGAAGGGACATGTGAGTTACAAGAAGCTTTGGAGAAAAACCATTCTATGAGAACACATAACGCGGTAGAAAATCATAAGAGGATTATAATTATTTCGCGGCTAATCACGAAGCCCGTCGAATCTCTACAATAGTGAGTCTGTCACTATACACAAGTCTAGTCTCGAGTTGTGATGTAAAATAACAGAATTTAATATACAAGGGACTGCTCAAATACTACACCTATAGCATGGTGTGAGCCTAAGTCTACCGGGACAATAACATGGATCTAACTACGTACAGACTCTTGTCATCTCATATGTACGTAGCCCCCGCAACAAATAACACATATCAAATATATCACCTAGGGGTAGTTTCCCCCTCATAGTTAGACGGGTGACTTACATCGCTCCGAAGTTCCATAACCGGCTCCAATGCCACTCTAACACCTCAAATCGGTGCACGTCGATCCAAAACTAGTCAAATAAGGTGAAAACCAATCAAAATATACTCTAATACCCATAAGATTACCAACTCAAATATAAAAATTATTCCCAATTCTGTGCCCAAATTCATGGTCAAAATACAAAAATAGCAATTTTTAGGTTTTTTTCAAAATCCCAAGTTTCCATTAATTTTCCATGAATTTCCTTGTTAACATATATATATATATATATGAGATTGACGATGAACATGGTGCTCCACAATCGCTCCTAGGTCAGCTCCCATGGAGGAAAATAAGATGAAAATAGGCCAAACCCCCGTTTTAAAAGAACACACTGCCCTACCCTGCCCGACCTTCGCACCTGCGGAATAGTAGCCGCTTCTATGGAAGCTCCCTCGCACATGTGGCTTCCCCCAAGGCCAGCTTCTCCTGCTTCTGCGGCCATTCAATTGTAGGTGCGCAACCGCGTCTGCGGAAAAGCATCCGCAGCTGCGGACTCCCTCCTCGAGCATCGTTCCGCACATGCGACTGCGACGCCTGGGCCTCTTCTACAGGCTCGCTCCTGCGGCCCTACTCACGCAGGTGCGATAGCACCGGACACCAGTAATCTCAGCATTTCCCCCAAGCACAAACTCAATCCATTAATAGTCTGGAATCCACCCGAGGCTCTCAGAACCTCAATCAACCCAACCAACAAGTCCTACAACACAATACAGACTTAGTCGAGCCTTCATATTACATCAAACAATGCTAAAACCACGAATCGCACCCCAATTCGAGCTTAATAAACTTTAGAACTTCAAACTTCTATATTTGACGCTGAAACCTATCAAATCAAGTCCGATTGACCTCAAATATTGCACACAAGCCACATTTGACATTACTAACCTACTCCAACTTCCGAAATCGGTATCCAAAATCTATATCAAAAAGTCGGCCCCCGGTCAAACTTCTAAAAAACCTTCAAATTTCCAACATTCGCCAAATGACCTAGAAATGACCTACAGACATCCAAATCCACATCCAGACGCGCTCATAAGACCAGAATCGCCATATAGAGCTAATCCGATGCTCAGAATACCAAACGGACATATATAACATTAAAATACACTTCAACCCAAATTTATGAAATTCTTCCAAAATGCCAACATACCACAATAAGCGCTGTAACGCTCCCAGGTCTTCCAAAACCAGATCCGGACATACGCCCAAGTCCAAAATCATCATACGAACCTGTTAGAACCTTCAAATTCCGATTCTGAGGTCGTTTACTCAAAAGTCAAACCTTAGTCAATTCCTCCAACTTAATGCTTCCGAAATTAGAATTTTCCCTTCGAATGAATTCTGAATTTGGCAAATCCTATTTTGACCACACATACAAGTCATAATAGCTGAAGTGAAGCTACTCAATGCCTCAAACCGCTGAACGACATGCTAGAGCTCAAAACGACCGGTCGGTCGTTACATCCCCAATCTTGCGACGTCGAACCAACCAACCAAACAGCCTCCAGTGGCCTCAATATATCGGAAAGTATTAATTAATAATGTCAATTATGCTAGTCGGGGCCAAATTTTAATTTCGGTGTCAAATCTCCATCTCCCTAAATTTAAGCTTAAGGCTAAATCTGAATATTTTATACCTCAAATACCATATTCTTAGAGGTAAATACATGTTCCAATATCTCAATCTAAATTCAATGGTTAATTACCAATTCAATATAGTAAACTTCATGTCCCATATAATAATCATAAAATATCTAGAAATTAAAGAAAGATTAGAAAAAAAATTGATCACTAAACGTTTGTACATTTACATACTAATTCCTTACTCAAAATCTAACTTTTATTTCTAATCCCAACTTACCTATCAGTGCTTAATCTGTAGGTATCGAAAGAAATGAAGCAGAAACCAAAATTGTGTCAACAACATATTTTCCCTAAGATTAAGTGGCTTTCTCTTTTTAAGTCTAATACATCACGTCTAGTTCCATAAACTCACCACTCATTGGCAAATATTTTTTAACTCCATTCATTGGCCTAATAATTATAAGTTATATATGATAATTACAATTACAATTCAATGTAATAAGCACGTGGAATTGGATTAGATAGATACCTGTTTGCTAGACCTGTGAAGTTCCAACTTAATTGATAGTGATGCAACAAGGAAGAATTAAGATCAAAAGAACTAATCCAGGAGCTGCAGTTCAAGGAAGATGAGGCTAAATCAGGGAATGATCCGAGATATTTAGCTAATTCGAGAGAGAGAAGAGAGATGTTATCATATTTGAATGAAAATATACAATAAAATTGTAGTGATACTTATACTTCAGCTGAATGAAGGAATCTATACTGCTAACTGCCACTCACTTCCGCTAAATGCTTATAACAAACTTCTACCAGTACTAACCAATTCTGCCAGGTAAGGATCTTTTCAACGCTCAATTCTGCAATTGCATCAATACCCCCTAATCAAGAACACCCTTTCCCTCAAGGGTGAAGGAAGGAAATCTATGTTGTAAGTCAGTGAGGTACTCCCAAGTAGCCTGAGCAACATCAACACCTGACCATTTAACCAAGACTTGACATACAACCTTATTTCCTTTCTTGACTAACCTCTTGCTCAAGATGCCTTCAGGCTCATGAAAGTAAGGACTGGATAAATACAACACAGGTGGATGAGAAATGGTAGAAGAAACTACATGACACTTCTGAAGTTGAGACACATGGAATGTTGGGTGAATCAACACATATGCAGGTAATAGTAGCCGATAAGCAACAACTCCAACCTTGGCAGTGATAGGATAAAGACCAAAATACTTTGCTGCCAGCTTATTGAATGGCCTGGAAGCAACTGATACTTGTCTATATGATTGTTATTTCAGATAAACCCAATCTCCTACCACAAAGATCCTATCATACCTATGTTTGTTAGCTATGTCCTTCATCCTCTACTAAGCTGTATCATAGCTTCTCTAGCGGCTAATGATCGATCAACCATATCAGTATCAACTTCACCAACGAAATAGGGGATATGTATTGGAGGTTTCTGACCATACAAAACTTCATAGGGAGTGCATTTGATAGTTGTTTATACCCAATTTTGCCCTCATATTTTTTAAATAAGTGTATATACTTTCAAAATAATATTTTGCATCTTTATTTAATTTACAAGATTTATACAAGCATTTTTCTATAATTTTTCATAATTCTAAAGCTTTAAAGTTGATTTTCTTGCATTTAAATTGTTCAAATATTCATTAATTACCCTTTAAATTATTTTGTGATGACTCAATCATCCAAATTTGTTATTTTGCATCCATATATATTCTTAATACTATTTTACTTTGTTTTATATAATTATATTTTGTATTTTTAGGTTATTTACATAATTTTGCAATAATAGCCTATTTTTACGTTATGCATAATTACATTTTTTTACATTATTTGGCCTAAAATCATATTTTTATATTTTTATAATGTTAAGTTATTATTTTTCAATAATTTTATTGCACAAGTAGTATTTTATTATATATTAATTATTTTTATAAATTAAGTTTAGATAATGTTCGTATATTTAATTACTGGCCCAATATAGGGCTAATTTTCGGACCAAAACCTTGGCCCAACGCCTTTAGCCCAACATCAGAAGCCAAAACCAAACGACCTCTATAATTAACCCGGTTGGTACCCCTTTCAAACGACTCGCCACACTTATCCCTTAATCTCGACTGTTGACCTTTCAAGATCAACAGTCTACAATCACCCCACCTCACCCCACCTTTTTAATTACCCTAGATCTGACACTCTAACCCATTCCCTTTAACCCGCCGCCCCTAAAGGCTCTCAACCTCCCCATCTCTCTTCTGAAGAACCCTAGCCGCCTACCCTTGATTCCCTCTCCTAATCCCACTGATAATGGGATTCGACTGTTATTTGCTTACCATATATGGGCTTTTTTGCTACTGGTCACATGGTTATGGTATTCCTTAGGTATTTTCCCAATTTTGGCAAATACCACCTCTATATCGGATGAGAATCAACTCAATATTGGGGATTTGAACAATATAACGTCCATATACGCAAAGAGAAACTGGATTCTTATACCAGTTGGCCGATTTTGAGTTTAAAACCCTAACTAGGGTTTGCAGTTTGATATTTTTCCTTTCCTGTTGCTCTCTACTAACTTGCATGCGAGATTTTACTTTCTTTCGTCCATGTTTACTTGATTTATTTCCTTATTTTATGTTTAATCGGTTATTTTTCCTTGTTTGTTTATTCAATTTTAACAATATATAAACCCCTCCCCTATTCCTCTTATGGACAGACTTTTCAATTACGAGATTCACTAAAAACTAAGTCCTGTCACTCTATTATTCTCTCATTATCTTGTTCTATACTTTGGCTGTTTACCGGGTGAAAGCCAAGGCCACCGGAATTCTATTTTTCAACTTTTCTTGGTGCGAGCACTGCCCTGGGTTCATTTGAAGCCCTTGGGAACTTTGACGCACTGAGATTCTGGGTTCTACTTCTCTTTGTTGATGTTCAGAGTACTGTGAATTCTGTTCTTTCTTGTTTGTGTATTTGTCAATCGATAACTGCTAAGTTCCTTAGCTTTTGCAATATTCATTCTCCTGTGTTCCTGATTTTGCATATTCGTATCTCTTAAAGTTCATGACCTAATGTGTTTCTAGACCATCTCTATGTGCAATATTATTGGCATCGAATTTGTTTGTGAGCGGAACCTCTTTAGCATTTGATTATACCTAAATTGCCAGCTTTGAGATATGTTTATGCTTAGCTTGAACAATTTAGACTCTCTTAAGCTCGTTTAGCCTAATGTGTTGGTAATTTGAATGTTTACATTGTTTGTTTTGGCATGAGTTTGTTTCCTGCTTTGTCCTGGGTCTCTATAGTGATTGACTCGTATCTATAATGTGTCCTAATCTATGTTAAAACCTTCACTCTAGCTATGACTTGCTCCTGCGACTATTTTCATCACGCAGTATGTCTTTAGTTTGCTTAATTCTATATTCCTTGGTAATTAGTTGGGACCTTTAGAGTAGCTTCTTAACATGTGTTTCCGTATACTGTTTGACACTGTTTTGCCTTACTGATCTAAGTTGGTTTGTCTACTTTCTAGTGTGCAAGATGATTTAGACCCTTAGGCTTTGAACCCCTTAAGTTAGTGCTCTATTACCATAGTGTCCCTTTGTATGATAATCTTGTAATCCCAGGAATATGATTCCCCTACTTCTTATAAAATATTTCCTGCCCAATATACTAAGTGTTTAAAGTTGTGATATCAACCTTTCCTTTGAGTTTTGTTAATTCTTTTACTTGCACGTCCTTTGTTTAATCACCACTACCATGTCTGTTTCTAAAATACAAATGCACCTATTCAAACTCCACTGCTTGATCACTATTCTCTTATTTGTTACCTATACTATTTTGAACCTATCACTATTGGCCGGCTGAAAGCAAAACTCTCTCTATTGACCTCCCTAGTGTGGGCACTGCTCGGGGTCCATTTGAGACCCTTGTGAACTCTGACACACTAGGATTTGGGGTTCTTTGATCACTGTCTTTGTTGTTGGAATCTGAGTTGTTTCTGGCATTTAGTTGTTTTCTCATATTGTTTGTGTAATTTGCAAACTGGGTTGTGTAAGTGATTTTTGTGCAATTCAATATTTGGGTCATATGGGTAATTGGTGATTGTTTGGTTTGGCCTGAGCTCCTCTATGACTTTTGGGATGTGCTGATGGGCATAGTCCCCGTTTGGATCTGGGCATGCTATTTGTGAAGGAGTTTGTGAAGTCCCATGCAATAGTGGGTATCTTTTGGGCATGCTGTAGGCCTACTATAGTTTCTTATGTAATATTTATACTTGTATCCCTCATCCGGTCTATAATAATTTTGTAATACCAATTGGGGTGCTAGTGAAATTGGGGAAATGGGTATATTATAAGGTTTGCATGAAAGGGTAGAAAACATGCCTATAGGGTTCGTATGACTTGTTTATTATTTTATTCAACCTGTTATGTGTGCTATTCAGATTTCTACGTGCACTAGTAGAAATCATTCCATTAGAGAAATCACACACTCAAACAACTTATTTATTATCAAGGCATGAGCTTAAGTACTCTATTTATTCCCATATCTACTACTATGTGTCGCTAGACAACATGTGTATGGGAAATAATAATTGCTATTTAATGTGCATAACTACAGCATGTTCATTAGATATCACGCCTCTAGGGTCATATTAGCTTCTGTTCTATTGGTCATCATCTAGATAGCACGTCCATAGGTTCCTAATTGATTCACTAGCTACTGTTATATCTATCGCTCGCCTAGAAAGTATGCCTATACGGACGAAGTGTTATAAAAATCAGTTTTTAACTGCCAATTATTAGAACTTAGCTATAAAATACTGCCACTCGCTTAGAAAGCATGCCAATAGGATCAAATACGAGTAATTCTGAGTATTTTCAATGGTTTTCACTTCCCCTTATTGCGTAGATCACTTAGAGATCATATCTATAGGTTTTAATAACTCATAATTTGTAACCTCAGCAAACAACTTAGCAGGATTAGATGTTCTTAAACTGTACAGCTATTTAGAAAGCATGTCTATAGGTTTAAAGTGGCGCCTTGCATATGAAGCTGCCTGGACACTTAAAATCAAATCATATAGAAACCATGTCTATAGGGCTTAATGACTTCAATTTGCCTCAATTCTGAACTGTCTAACGTAGAAACTTGTTTGCAAGCATTAGTTATCTAGTTGTGGAGCTAACTTGACCCTTTAACTTTCCTTAAGTGCAGTCCTATTTGTTTTGAATGTCGTTTAGTTTCATTATTTTGAGCAGCCTAGGTAAAGTCTAGAACTACTCAAATAGAGGTCCAATGACTTCTGGACCATAGACACGGGACGGGTAGTGCACGCATAAGTTACGGCTTATAATTGAATTAGAGCGCCATTAGGTAAACAACTTCAACATAGTAATTGGGTAACAGGAGATGATAGTCTGTGCCCGCTGCATAATATGAGTGACTCCCTATCTCAAGGGAGTTGCGAAGTATTATTTATGTTGCACGAGGTGATCTTTTAGGCTAAAAAACTTAGGATCCCCCCCCCCCCCCCTTTCTATGTTTGCTATTAGAATGGGAATTGTTGTATCTTTATATTCGTATTAAGATTTTTGTAATAAAATTCTCTGACCTTTATATTTTCTTTGCTTATTTGATCACTTAACCTAATCCACATAAGTTTAAGTTCGGTCGGGACCCACTGTTGTGGACCTCGAAGAGTGCCTAACACCTTCTCTTTGAGGTAATTTGAGCCCTTACCCGATCTTTGGTGGCGTTGACTAGTCAAACAGAGTTATCTGCACAATAGGTGCCCTAACGCACCTTAAAAATCGTTAGGTGGAGACTCTTCTTTTAGCACTCTATCTCCCACTCTAAAAAATGAGTTGTCACATGTCGAGGCCCGCTTTTTGCGAGAAAATAGGGTACGGCAACATGACGACTCTGCTGGAAAAACTTAGGCTCTTACCATAATGAACTTGGCTTATGTGGATTAGTTTTCTTTGTTATAAAATGCACATTCCTTTTCCATCTTTATTTGTTAAATTTTGCTAGTACATGCACATCCCTTTCCCGTTCACCTTTACTTGTTTAAACCTGTTATAACATGCATATCCCTTACCTTCTCCACCTTTATTTGCTTAAATTTGTTATAACATGCACATATTTTTTCCTATTCGCCCTTGTTTGCTCTAACTGCTCTTCATTTGTTTAAAGATTGCTATATCATGCCTCTCCCATCCCTACTCCCTTGCTTGCTTTATTACATTCTCATATATTCCACGAACTAACTTCTTCCATTTTCTTTCTTTTATGCCTTTAATGTTTTACCTTAATATTGTATTTACCGCTTTTACATATTTACCATGCAAATACTTCACAACGTGTTGTTATCTCTGCATAAAGCAGGCTTCACATCATACTCCACTCGTGCCAATTATCAACATAGCGGCACTTGATGAGTGTCCGTACTCTTCTAAAATTACCCTTTTAAATTGGAAAGGCTTATTTGCGTTAGACTAGTCGATCAGCGGTGCAGTCGACGGTCCCATGCCTTTCCCTATCAAGTTGTCCACTTGAGAGTACCGGTCTAGGCCATCCTAGAAACCTTACTCCAATATCAAATTTACATGCATCATGTTAAACCTAGTACGGGTTAGAACGTTGTTAATGTGATATCCCTCTAAGATAATCCTTGTCCAAAGTCCGACGGAATTTCTACAATCCCAATGGACACCATCATATTATATGTATTACTTGGAGAAAATATGCCAATATGTTGATCATTAGTGTATAAATAGTCGAATCCAGAGGGGGAAAGGGCTAACTTTATTTGTTTGCAGAGAATGAAGCACAAAGTCCCCAGGTTCGGCATGGTCCAAAACATTTCACCTATGTTTCTTGACTGGTGGAAAAATCTCGCGCCTAGCGACAAGAATAACGTGAGAAGGGTCCTTGGTAATTTACTGTCTTTGCTAGACATCCGGCCAAATAGAGCATTAATTTAGGCCACCACTATGTTTTGGGATGAGAAAAGGGTCGTCTTCCACTTTGGTGACATAGAAATGACTCCTCTCCTAGAAGAAATATGAGGCTTTGCTAAGCTGCCATGGGATAGTCCACGTTTATTAGTGCCAGAGAATCGCACTCCTCGCGCTTTTCTGCAAATGCTGGGTTTCAAGAAAAATGATGAGTTGCTTTGTTTGAAGAAGTCATACATCCTATTTGAATTCCTTAATGAGCGTTATGGGTACAACACGTCATATCGCCTTCATCAGATGAACTTGCCATTACTTCCTTGGGTTCGACGTACCGTCGAGTTTATGTATTCATTATCTGCTCTTGGGGTTGCTAATATTTCTGATGAAAGGGGGATGGATCCACACTCGCTTAGCCATGGTCACTAGGACTCTAATGGAAGGAATCGAGGGACAGATTTATACCATCATACCCATGATCCTAGCCGAAATTCACCACGCTCTATATCGATGCAAGCAGGGGTTTGGACACTTCGAGGGTTGTAATCTGTTACTGCAAGTTTGGTTATTGGAACATTTTCAAAGGGGAGAATATCGTCAGGAACTTCTATGATGACCATTAAACAGCTTAGATAGCTTACCATCACCCACAGAGAATGACATTTAACCTAGATAGGTTTGCACAACCGGGAATGCTGTGAGTTAGGTGCATTTCTTCAGAAATCTAACCGACGAAAAGGTACATTGGATGTTTGAGTGGTTCCCTAGCAGTGAATTCATCATCAGGTCAAGAGAGACTACTCATCTAGTACTGATCGGGTTGAGGGGAATCTATCCTTATGCTCCTGTAAGGGTAATGAGGCAAGCGGGAAAAAAACAGGTAATACCTCAGGTTTCCAACATNATCAGTATCAAATCTCCTTGTGTCATAATACAATTCTCTGCCCTTTTCACTTTGTATTTATTTGATCATCTTACCTAATTATAATCCACATAGTTTAAAGTTCGGCCGGGATCCACAGTTGTGGACCTTGAAGAGTACCTAACACCTTCTCTTTGAGGTAATTTGAGCCCTTACCCGTTCTTTAGTGGCGTTGACTAGTCAAATAGAGTTATCTACAAATAGGTGCCCTAATGCACCTTAAAAACCGTTAGGTGGCGACTCTTATCTATTAATACCCATTTAAAAGAGTTATCACATGTCGAAACCTGATTTCGCGATAAATAGGGGCGCACCACCACGACGACTCTACTGGGATATACCTAGGCTCTTACAATAAAGAATTTTGCTTATGTGGATTATTTGTCTTTGTTATGACATGCACATCCCTTCCCTTTCTCCACCTTTATTTGTTTAAATTTTCTATTACATGCACGCCTTTTTCCCTATTCACCCTTATTCGTTTAAATCCGACATGACATAACATCCCTTCCCCGTTCACCTCTATTTGTTATAACTTCTTTTCATTGCTCTTCATTTTATTTAAGACTGCTATATCATGCATGTCCCATCCTTTCTCCCTTGCCTGCTTTATTACATTCTTGCATATATTCCACGGAATAAACTAACTTCTTTCTTTTTTCTTCCTTTACTATGTTAACCTTACAGTTGCACTTACTGCTTTTACATATTTATCATGCAAATACTTGACAACGCGTTATTGTCTTTACATCAAGCATGCTCCACATCATACTCAGCTCGTGCCAATTATCAACATAGTGGCAGTTGATGAGTGTTCACGCTCTTTCATATTTACCCTTTTTTAATCAAAAAGGCTTATTTGCGGTAGACTAGTCTATCAGCGGTGCAGTCGATGGCCTCGTGCCTTTCCCTCTCAAATTGTCCACTTGAGAGTACCTGTTTAGACCTTTCTACAAACCTCACTCCAATATCAAATGTACATGCATCATGTTAAACCTAGTACGGGTTAAAATGTTGTTAACGTAATAGCCCGCTAAGATAAGCCTTGTCCAAAGCCCGACGGGATTTTCATAATCCCATTAGGCATTGTCATGTTATGTGCATTACTTGGAGAAAATATGCCAATATGTTGGTCGTTATTGTGTAAATGGTCGAATCTTGAGGGGGAAAGGGCTAACCCTTATTTGATTGTAGAAAATGAAGCACGAAGTCCCCAGGTTCGGTATGGTCCAAAACATCCAACCTCTGCTACTTGACTCGTGGAAAGACCATGCGCCTTGCGATAAGAATCATATGAGAAGAGTACTTGGCAACCTGTCATCTTTGCTCAATATCCAACCGAATAGAGCTTTGATCGAGGCTGCTACCATATTCTGGGACGAGAAAAAAGCGGTCTTCCGGTTTGGGGACATAGAAATGACTCCTCGTTTAGAAGAGATAGGAGGTTTTGCTAAGATACCATGGGATAGTCCAGGATTACTAGTACCATAGAATCGCACCCCTCGCAGTTTTCTAAAGATGTTAGGCTTCAAGAAAAAAGATGAGTTACTTTGTTTAAAGAATCATATATCCCATTTGAATTTCTTTATGAGCGTTATGGGCACAGTAAATAATATCGCCTTCATCATGATGAACTCGCCATTACTTCATTAGGTTGGACGCATCGCCGTGTTTATGTGTTCATCATCTGCTTCTTGGGATTGTTAATATTTCCAATGAAAGGGGGAAGGATCCACACTCGTTTAACTATGGTTGCAAGAACTCTAATGGAATGTATCGAGGGGAAAACCTACACCATCATCCCTATGATCCTAGCCGAACTGTACCGCGCTCTAGATCGGTGCAAGCAGGGGTTCAGACATTTCGAAGGTTGTAATCTGTTATTGCAAGTCTTGTTACTGGAACAATTTCGGAGAGGAGAATATCGTAAAGAGCTTGTGTGACAGCCATTGAATGAACACATAGCTTACCACCATCCAAGGAAAATGACATTCATCCTAGATAGGTTCGCACAACCCGGGAGCACTATAAGTTGGGTCTGGTTCTTCAGCAACTTGACAGATAAAAAGGTACATTGGATGTTTGAGTGGTTTCCCAGCAGCGAGTTCATCATCAGATTAAGGGATACTACTCATTTGGTATTGATCGGGTTGTGAGGCATTTATCCCTATGCTCCTATTAGAGTAATGAGACCGGCAGGAAGAGAGCAAGTCATACCTCGAGTTTCCAATATGGTCCAGTACAAGGCAGACTTTAAAGGGGACATCATTCCTTTCAAATTCGAAGCACAACATATGTGGAACCAGAAAGTCATTGTGGAAAAAGAGACCATCGAGCCAGACAGGTACCATGTCGGCCACGTGTATTTCTATCCATCATGGTTGGTAGATAATATTGCGAGAGACGTCGAGCAAGGGTTCAATTTGGGAAATAGGATCATTGATGATGTTGTTGAAGCACAGGTCAATTATAGAAGGCATCACAAAAGGGTTTGCAACAGAAAGGTTAATATATATAGAACAGGTATTGATAGAGCTCAAAGGAAAGATGAGAAAGAGACTTGCAGATTGTCAGAATGCGGATGGCAATGAAGGAGGGCATCTAGCAAGGGCTTACTTATTATTGGATATGCGCGACCTAAGGAACTTGATTGATGGAGTCAAAAGAGCCAAGCATGGAAAAGGTCCTCCTGAGACCAAGTAGATAAGGATATGATGTCTTTTCACTATTGTTTATCTTAGTTTAGATCCCGATTGTAATAAGGCAAAGTGTCATCAGTAACTTTATCTTTATTGTCGATTTAGTAAGGGTTTGATTAATTTTCGCATTAATGAAATGACACAATTATTGGCATCAATTTTTCTCCAAGTCTATGTGTCGCTTAGTCCTACCTCGGGCACAACGAGGTTCCCTAAATTAGGACGCGAATTTATTACATGATTTTGCAAAGCATGTTCAATATTGCAAGCATTCTTTCACTACCCTTTACTAAGATGGTTACCTTTTGCTTTTTCTTCTTTTTCATTATTGCTCTTCCCCAAGGTTGATTCGTGCATACTGTCATTGTCAGCATATCACACTAGATTCAGAGGTCCTCCACCTCCTCCTCCACCAAGTTATCCAAAAGAAAAAAGCAATGGGAAAGGGAAAATAGACTAGTGCCATATAAGGTACTGCATGACCATGATATTAAGGTGTATAAAGTGTGTTAAAAGTGAGTAGTATTTTAAGTAATTTGAGATAATTCCTAATTATGTGGATAATTGGATAATTGTTGGTTAATGAGGGATTAACAAATTGATTAAGGAATTAAGTGGATAATTATGGGACAAGAATTAACTCCCCAACGTGGCAGCCACATGGAATCCATTAAGTGACTCTTGAATCACCTTGCAAGGTGGCAACATATAGAGAGATGAGCACCTTATCTCTTTGGGATAAAGAATGTTATCAAAAGACTTCTTTAATTCACAAAAATAAAGACATTTATATCCTCAAAGTGACGGATATCTTCAGCAAGAAAAGTTATACAATATTGTGATCAAATTCATTAAGAGATATGGATTAAAAATTCAGCAAGGTAACTATCTTAAGCAAACATTTCATACAAAATTATACTGCGTAATAGCAACAGGATTTTGCGATTCTAAGGGAGTGCAGTGCAATCTTTCCCAAGAATATCATACGTATTTTTACCTACTCTAGGTATGTTAAGGTTAAGCCCTTCCTTCATTTTGGCACGATCTCGTAACTTCATGCATTTGATAACGAGGCATAAAGAGAAGTTCATACTCCCGAATTTATATACATTATCCTAGTCTCATAAGTTATAGTAGTTTCCCTTATTGGGACTTCATATTTAATTGAGTATTGTCTTCTTCCAGTCAAGAGAGTGGAGGGTCTATATATATACAGTATTATAGTATTTTTCCCACCATAGAGTTATAATCGGTGGGCAGGCCAATATTGGGCAACCTCTGATCAGATGGTAAGTTATATACAGAGCCTACTATGGCCGAGCGCCTATGAGCGAGCCCAGCATGGCCGAGGTACAGAGCCTAGTATGGTCGAGCGCTTATGAGCGAGCTAACTATAGTGGAGCAGTTACACGTTCAGAGCCTTATAAGGTCGGACATCTATTTTATTTACTATATTAAGAGAGTTGAGTCGGTAGCAGCAGGTAAATATATCTCCAGATCATCTTTGACTCCCAATTACTTTTAGTTATTATATTATTAGTTTAGTTTCAGTTTTCAGTTATTTAATTGCCTAGCATACGCGGTACGTTATTTCTTACCGACATCCCTTTTTCTAGGGATATTGCACTTCATGCATGTAGGTTCAGACAGACACACGGGTAGACCTCCTCAGTAGGTGTTGCCCGAGTTCAGCTTTATCGGTAAACTCCACATCCTTCGAAGTTTCCTAGTCTAGAGTTTTGTGTACATCTTGTGTATATATGTATATAGGTTATGGGTAGGTCAGGGCCTTTTTCCGATCACAGTACATCCATCAGTATAGGGTTGTAGACATATCCTGTCAGTTAGTGCAGTAGGTTGGGTTTGTAAGTCTTGTATGCATATTTTATTGGTTTGTCAGCTATAGTAGTTATGACGGCCTTGTCGGCCCAGCTTTATATTGATGTTTAGTCAGCGTTAGCTTCCATTCAGTTTTATATTTTGCTTTGCAAATTGTCTTGCAATGTGGCCACCACCAAAGTATGACATTATATGTTCAGAGTCCCTTAGTCGCAAGTTGGTACGCAAGGATAGGTGAGGCGCCGGGTGCCGATCTCGCCCCCAGGTTCGGGGCGTGACAAAAGTGGTATCAGGTTCGCCCCTAAGTTCTGTCCTAGGAAGTCTACAAGTCGTGTCTAGTAGGGTCTTGTTTATAGATATGTTGTGTACCACATTATATAAGCAGGGGACTACATGGCATTTAGGAGTTGGTTAACCTTCTTTCAAATCTAAATCGTGTTGTAGAACAGAGTTATAGGAAATTTGAGTTAAACTTACTTGTTGGCATCTGTATGCACAAATGACGGTGACTAGGAAGACTATGGCTAGCCAGAAGAGAGATACAGCAGTAGGTCAGGGGACTAGCAGGGTACCCCCAGTAGATAGGGCCCAATCTGAGACCCAGGGAGAGACCCCTACTTAGTCATTACCGGCTCCTCCACCACCTGAGGAGATTCCTAGGGAGACCGCACATCCAGTGCCCCCTCCGCTTCAATCAGATCAGGACATGAGGAGTGCAGTGCATTTGTTGACATAGTTGGTAGCTACCCAGCAACAGGATCGGGCACCCCTTGAATCTTCTAAGGGGTCTGGGAGTTCAACGGTCCGAGAGTTTATTGCTTTGAGTCCCCATGGAGTTTACGGGGACAAATCAGAGAGAGAACTCGCAAGATTTCATAGATCATCTTCACAGGATCTTTCGGGTTATGCATGCCACTGAGAAAGAGGCAGTTGAGCTAGCAGCTTTTCGACTCCGAGATATAGCCATCATTTGGTACGAGGGATGGGAGAGGTCCAGGGGACGTGATGCACCTCCAGCTATTTTGGAGAATTGTTCGGATGCCTTCCTTGACCAGTACTTACCGTGGGAGATCTAACAGGCTCGAGTCGATCAGTTGCTAGCCCTCAAGCAGGGCAATATGAGTGTTCGAGAGTATATTCTCCGTTTTGACTCATTGGCCAGATACGTATCATCTATAGTTGCTACTATGCGGGAAAGGATTCACAGGTTTATAGTAGGGTTGGCCCCAGAGTTGACCAAGGCATATGCCATAGCTGCATTGCATGATAGTATGGATATCTCTCGAATTCAGGAATTTGCCCAGAATATAGAAAGGGGTAGGCGTCGGCAACAGGGTACAGAGAGGACTGAGTCAGGACAGTGTAAGAGGATGAGATTTGCTAGGTCTCAGGAGTAATCTCAAGGTAGTTATAGGCCCCAATACTTTTAAGGGCCACCTAGGCCTCCGCCACCTCAGTTACAGGGTTACCGGTATGACCGTTATACTTAGTCAGAACCAGGTGAGAGCTCACGGGCGTCGGGTTTGCAGCGATAGTGAGGTTCAGGGCAGACATGGTCATTTATGTCGAGGTGTAACATCGATCATAGAGGACACTTGGGCCAATGCCAAGCCGGTTCCGATGCTTGTTATACATGTGGACGTGCAGGGCATTTGATGGGAGATTGCCCAAATAGAGATTTTGGGGTACGACACAACTAGCGAATTTAGCAACAACATCATCTATGTTCGTGCATCCTTCAGGGTACGAGTCTCAGTCTTCGACGGGGAGAGGTCGAGGCAGAGGTAGAGGTTCCAGTTCTGGTGGTAACCATAATCGTAGCTATGCTTTAGCAGGTCGACATGACCAGGAGTATTCACTAGACGTTGTGACAGGTATGTTGACCATTTGCTCTCACGATGCTTATGCCTTGATAAACCCAGGATCTACTTTATCGTGTATTACCCCATTTGTCACGGGGAAGTTTGGTATAGTGCCTGAAATACTAAGTGATCCCTTTGCGGTATCTACACTGGTCAGAGAATCGATTATTGCCAGACATGTTTACCGAGGTTGTACGGTGACAATTTGTAGTCGTCAAACCTCAGCCGACCTAGTTGAGCTAGAGATGTTTGATTTTGATTCTATCATGGGCATGGACTGGTTGGTAGCTTGTTGTGCCACAGCTTCCGGGTGAGCCAGTCCTTGAATGGGTAGGTAATATAGCGACACCCAGAGGTAGGTTTATTTCCTATCTGAAGGCGAGGAAAATGATCGCAAAATGGTGCATTTATCATATTGTGCAAGTTAGAGATGCAGATGCTAATATACCTACACATCAGTCTATTCCAGTAGTCAAAGAGTGCGCAGAAAGATGACTCGCTGAGGATGTGTATCGATTATAGGCAACTGAACAAGGTAACTATTAAGAATAAGTATCCACTTCCAAGAATAGATGATTTGTTTGATCAGTTGCAGGGATCTAGATGCTTTTCAAAGATAGATTTGAGGTCGGGGTACCACCAGGTCAGAGTTTGGGAGAAAGATATTTTTACATCTTGCATTTTAGTGTGTTAAAGTTTCGCCTTCAGTTAATCGACATAGACTCGGGGATGAGATTATCTTGAGGTTAACGTATTTATGCTATTTATAACAAGCGATAAGTAAGTGCCATTAAGGATAAAGGATACACGAATTAAAGAAAATGAGTTTCGTTAAAGGTTATCTGTCACGCCCCAAACCTGAAGGGACGTGGCCGGCACCCGGTACCATACTCGGCCCGAGCGTACCACTCTGTAACTGTGAACTCTAGAGGAATAACCCTCAACCTACGCCGATGAGACCATATT